>VYZQ01049614.1:5852-31849 GCA_013400655.1 Mystacornis crossleyi
GTGCATTTTTACCTATATATATATATATATATATATATATACAGTTATATATCCTACTCTGCTGTAGAAGGGTCCTGAAGCACATCAATCCCTGAGGCTTTCTTTAAAAGGGTTATAACCCTTATTCACCCAGATGGATAATGACAAATGATTTATGTCTGTAAAGGAATGAAGAATGTTATTTAAAAATTGGTCAGGAAATAATGATCTTTGAAATTCAAATAGACTTATACAGGTTTCTCTCTCCTAAATGTACAATTAAATATAAATACAATTCTTAAACCGTATGTTTTTTGTTTACATGTGTCAACCTGGCTATACGTTCTTTATACTTAGCATTCACTTCTGGTTTTGGCTTGCTACACTCAAGTATTTGTGTGTTTGCTACACATGGGGTTTGGAATTAAAGTGAAAAAAGAAAAATGAAGGGGTACATCTGTGGCAAGAGTGGATACAAAAATATGTCAGCCCGTACTTTCCTTCCAGTTCAGCAGAGTTGTCAGCTGATAAAGATATTGCAAAACAGAGCTAGTTAGCAGCTCTCGCTGAAACCAATACCCGTGTTTATATCAAATCTGTGTTTAAATGAAATCTGTGTTTGTATCAAATCCCATCATTAACCAAATTTGGCTGTGTTGACTTGTTTCCTGCCTCAGGGTCATTCATATTTTTTGCCCGTTTACTCTCTTAGCTGGCCCACCGTCAGTTTAAACCATGGAAAACTCAGAGTGGCTGATCTCACCTGCTAAATCCTGCTAATTCTTATACTCCGGGCCAAAATCTGTCATTATTTTCTTGCAGATAGTTTTATATTTTCTTGTGCATCTTTCTGCATGTGTTGTATCAAATCTGTATTCTCAGTTTCTCCTTGTTTCTCTCTTTTACCTTTTACCTGGTCCCTCACAGCCCCTTCCTGTCAGACATGGTGTCACATCATGCCATGTTTACACCACATGAAGTGCAGTTGCCAAGCCCCTTATCTGTGTATTTGATCAGATTGCTCCCCTCTGAGAACTCATCTCTTATCTCATGAACAAATCAAGCTGCCAGTAACTATGTTCAAAGAATTTCTTAGCTCTCCCCCCACTGCTCACCACCTTGGTTAATCTCCTCTCCTCCCACACCCGCCATCTCCAGCAGCATCCCTCCCCTCCGTGTTGGCTTCTCAACTCTCTGCTGTCCTCTGCTCCTTGCTTCTTCTGTAGAGCTGCAATGCAACACCCTTGTATTTCTATTTATATTCAGTTTTCTGATAAGACAGCGTGTACATCTCTGCCGGCAAACTGCAAACCGCTTTGGCCCAAGCTACAGAGATTTTTCACAAAGTCCTTAACACACTACAGTTAGTGTGAAGAAGACACTAGAAAGAGCCATAGTACTAAGTAAGTGTTACTAGCTAAAAATGCAATGCCATTAAAAACTGTTGTTATAAACTCATCTGACCCGACACAAATCAAGTGAAATATTTGATGGTCAAGATCCAAACCTTTTTGGGGGTAATTCACTGTTGCAAGCACAGTGAAATCCGTAAGTTTAGGAGGGCCTTCTACTGCACATTTTTTGGTTATTTATTACCAAAAAATTATCTCTGAGCATAATTTAAACCAGCAAATTCTCAAGCATAAGGAAATTTATGAGCACACAAAAGTATATATTTTGGAGGTGCAAGGTCTTGAGTTTATCCACATAGCTGCTTGTCCTGGTTTGGACAGGTGTCTGCTAAGGAAGGCAGGAGTCCCCCTCCCACCCCGGAATGGAAAAATATAACCCACTTCCTCCTGAACTATTATAGTTTTGAAAATGAGGGGCTTTNTCTCAAGCATAAGGAAATTTATGAGCACACAAAAGTGTATATTTTGGAGGTGCAAGGTCTTGAGTTTATCCACATAGCTGCTGCTTACGCAGAGCTCAATTCTAGAAAACTCACATCAAACTCTGCATATTTTGTACACATGTACTGCATGAGGCAGACTGGGTTGTAGAAAAACTGGGAAATTTGGCCTGAGCATTGATCCTAGTCTACAAATAGGTATGAAATCCCCCTTGACAGCAGTGATGCTTTTTTAGGAGAATACACACTTGTGTCAGCTCACCACAAGGGTTTCTTGGTACTCAGTCACTCTGCCGAGAAAAGAAATACAGGTTTACTAGACTTCAGCATGACAGATGTTTCAATATCTGCTGCATCTTGTCTTCAGCAAGACAACTATATTTATTTTTATTTTTATTTATATATATATATACACACATAGGCATCAGCTGCGCAAACAGCTTCAGTTTGTCCTTGTTCCTGTCCTACGGTACTGCACTGCCTTCAGCAAAGTCTCTACAAATCTGTACATTAAGTGCTATATTTAATTGTATTTTATGGCAAGTGCAGGCTCTTAATTGGCATTGAACAAAATTGTTAATGAACTTTTGATGATCCCCAGAGCCTACTGCCTAAAAAATACAAAGCAATGAAGGGATATGCCACATTTTTCTTTGGAGGGATAAACAGTATATTCTATGGTTCCCAGGTCAGTCTATGAACTGCCCTAAAACAAATCCAAATCTTCACTTTTTTGCAAATCTGATATTTGGGGTTTTTTCCCTCATGAACTGTATTTAAAATAAATCTAGTATCTTCTTTTGAGCTTGCAAACACTCTAAAAACACATCAGCAATAGGGAGCTGCCTCCTTATACCCTAATGCTACATTAAACTCAGCACCAATAAATGATTTACACTGGAATGATTTTCAGAAATACCAAATTAATGAAAATACTTCTTTTATCTTGCTGTTTACCCACATTCCACCAGACTCCATCTCTCCAAGCCCCAATACCATCAGCAATACAATCATACATCAATAATACAAAAAATACATAAAATATTAAAAATTAAAGAGCAGCGAAAACTGAATTGCATTTGTTTTAAAATAGAACAGTGCTGTTCTACTGACAGAATTAGATACATAATAATATTTTTATAATTCTATATTTAGCCTGGTGCTGACTGCCCTGAATGGTTCTCTGGAGGCCTGAGGAAACCAGATGTGTTTGGTTGGGTGTTTGTGCCCATTTCACTGCTGATGACACTGGGCTTGATGGCATCCACAGAGGGCATGTTGTGCCTGTGCCTCCTGCAGCATCCAGTCACAGCCTCATCAGATGCACCTGAAGCAGTCAGTAATCCCTAAGTAAAAGTAACCATTGGTAATTAATTAATTATTGGTTATTGTAGCTGTCAGTTTAAATATCTACTGACTGCAAATATTTATCATTCCTTATACAAGTGTATCCTGGATATCATTTTTCTTTGCTTACATGGCAGGAATTTTCATGTCATCACAGAATCATTAAGGCTGGAAAAGACCTCCAAGACCATCGAGTCCAACCTTTGACCGAGCACCACCTTGTCAACTAAATCATTACACAGGGAACTCCCTCAAAATCCAATGTAGGAAATCTCTGTGTTAAATACTCTAAATGGAAAGGCATCATTCCTTCACAAAAGAAATATGGATGCATGACCTACTTCTAGGAGGACAGTAGGGACATTCCTCCTGCACATCCATGTTGGGCACGAGCATTTATAACTGTATTTACCAGATGAGCGAGTAGGAGAGAGATGCTTAATCATGCCATGCCCCTTTAATTAATCCTTAATCATTGATTCACATCTACTGCATATCCCTCAAGTGTTATTTTTTCCACAACATTTACCTTAGAGTATATTTCAACATGTGCTGTTCGTTTTCTGACTTCAGAGAGGATGTGGTTATGGTCTGACAGAAAGGAAGCTTTGCTGTAGATGGGAAGATAAAGCTCAAAGCACCTACGCCGCCTCTTGAGCACCTTTTTTTTTTTATTAACTGTCTTCTTTCTCGTGTTTCTTTCTTTGACGGGGCGCACAGTTTAGACTTACCATGTCCTGGGAGACAAACATTCTTGGCTCAGCCATGAATAACTGTGTGCTCCTGGAGGAACTGCTGATCAAGAAATCCCAGCAGAAGAGAAGAACTTCACCCTCCAACTTTAAAGTGCGGTTCTTCGTCTTGACCAAATCCAAGCTGGCTTACTACGAACATCGCCACGGGGTACGTCAGTCATTTTCTCTCTGAGAGGAATGGAAGGAAGGATGGAATTTGTTCAAGGGAGGGAAGAATGCTGATAGAGGGAAGGATGATTTTTGTTAAATTTTGTTAACTTTTCTGGTCCTTGCTACATCACCATGCATTGAAAATTGGTCAAATGAGTCATCTAGAGCTTCTGATCAGTGGGCATTTGGTGTGAATGGAGGAATAAGACTACTTTGACAATTTACAGGAAGGATCTAGTTTTGTTGTAGGAATTTGGCATGGGCTCTTATAACCAGTGTGTGTAAGAGATGTGTGAGCCTGTGCCTGGCACTTCACAGAGCACGGGGGTGACCTGGAGAGGCTTCTTGTGAAGGTCACAAGTGTACTGTGATCATATCTGTGAAAAAAGTAATCCACAGATCTTCGCTCTCATTCTTTTATTCAGAGCACCAGGCTGATGGCTGGTATCTGTCTTCCATTTTAAAATAAATTCAGCTGCCACGTGTAACGTTATAGTCTTTGGAGCTAGCTTCAGATGGGCTGTGATGATGAGATCCAGGCTCAGGGCAGGCTTTGTTTCCCCAAGTTTGCATTTTGCTGATCTGCTAAATATGAAGAAAATTAGAAGTCAATCTGAGCACCCCACTGTGTTCAGTGCTCCAGTGAAGTGAGAATTATTTCCTTCTATTTAGCTGGATGTTTGCTGAGCCTCGTTACAGTCGTAAATAATCTTTCTTGTTTTCCAGCAGTCACTGAATGTTCTGTTAATCCATTATGTTTAGGCACCGTTCCTGTAGGCAGAGCAGAACTGGGACTGTGCTGCCTTGGATCCTGCACTGGCAACTTCAGACCGTCTGATCTTGCTCAGTTGCAGAAAATTAAGTAGAAACAGAACCCAACAAGAAAAGAGTGATGTGCCCTCATATTTTATCCAACCTGTTTGGGGTTATAAACCAGATTTAAAGGTTAACAGTAATTTTTAGCTGCATGTTAGTTCTCCCAAATATGCCCAATGAAATGTTTTTCTTGCTTTTATTTTATAGTCCATGTTTCTCTCACCTCCACTTTAAACACTGCTGCATACTGTGACTGCATATCTTTGTCTGTTCTCCAAACTATTTTTGAAATGCCATTTTATTAAGATTTTAAATTCCATTATAATTATTCCACTTAATTATTCGGGGTTAAATTTTTAAAAGCATCTAAATTATTCTGCTGTAGGTGTTTAGAGAAATCTTCACCACTAGTTTTCTTTGGTGCTTTCTGAGTCTTGGTGGACTTGACATGAATTCAACATACACTGGGCCTAGATACTTTTGCAGTAGGTGTCTTGTCAGCATCCTTAGGCACTGAAATAGTTTGGAAAATCTGACTCGGTGACTTTCAGTGGGGCATAGACTTCACACACTGTGTGAATTTTTGGAAATTTTCCCCCTTAGTCTTCCAAAAGGTCATTTAGGTGAGATAAGGGTTTGATGTATTACCCACTTTATCTTATATATTTTAGAAATGCACATATTGTGTATGTGTAGACATGTGTAGGTAAACACACATGCAACATTTGAGGGGTGGTGGGTATATTTGTAATCACATGGCTGATTCTCCATGAAATGCTGATCTTTTTTCTCACACAAACTATCAAAATCAGGTTGTTAACATGAAAAGAATTTCTCACAAAGTAGAGAGAAAAGAATTTGTCCTGTGAAATACTCCCAGAACCAATCATTAGCCTCTTCAGTAATCAAAATTAGAGCATCCTGGTGAGACCTCTGCATGGTCAGATCACTGCTGTTCTGGAGAGGAGAGCATAGGGCAGCCCGTGCAAGAACCATCTTGTTTTGTGCTCAGAATGGAGGGAAGCCACAGCACCTGAGTTCAGAGCAGAGGGAGGATTCCAATCAGCCCTGCCCAGCACGTGGGCTGGGCCATTCCCAGGAGAGCACCAGGACCAGGGGCCGTGTGCAGGTGTTGAAATCGAGGATCTGTGGTGCTCATTCTCTGGTGCAGGCCCTGGCACAGGCTTGGCTCTGCTCCACAGGGACTCTCTCAGCTAATTTACCAGGCTGGCAGAGGTCAGCACAGGCTGTCACCATTGCCAGGGGGCAGTTTGCACGTGGCCCTGCTCTGGAGGTTTAGGGACATCGCTGTTCCCTGCCAGCTGGCTGCAGTGACGGGGAGCATCCTCAGGTGCTATATGGACTGGCATATGGAAGGGCCCAGCAAATGTCTGGGCTTTTAAAGCCTGGGTTTTTCAAGGGAGATCTCTGGGGATGTTTTCTCTGAGGGTTTTCAATGAGTTTGTTTAAGAACTCCTCACCAACCTGTCTGGTGGATTCCTGTACTCAGGGTTTCGTAAGGTACAGTACCCACCTCTCCAGTCCTTGGTCAGTCAGGAACAACAGCCCAAGCATAAAGTCAGGCAAAACACCTCCTGAACTGCTTAAAAGTTTGAGAAGTCCCACTGATTTCAGTTGGATGACTTAAAGTAAAATACACACTTATGCATTAAGCCCTGGTTTGCATGTTCTGCCTGTATTTAAGAGGGTTTAACACCCAGTTCCTTTCTCTGCATTTTTAAATCATGGGTATAAAAAAACATTTAAGAATTTATCATATCAATCCAAAACAAGGAAATGAGCAGGCCAAAAGGGCACAGGGATAATTCTGCAAATGATACCCAAAGCTGTCAAGACAACTGACATCATAAAGGCAGTTTTTTTGCAATAACTGTAATGGCATTTTCATTGTAATTTTCCCCTTTCTGCCACAGCTGACAGAGAGCACTGTTCTCCTCAGGGGCCAAGCACACAGTCGCCCTTAATGTTAATGAAAGATATTTACATGTCTCATTAGGAGAATGAGCCCCCAATAACTGACAACAATAAGAAGCTGTGTTTTCTGGAATTCATTATGCAGTGCACAATGCAGGGCTGTCTCAACATAAAGCAGAGCCCTGATAACAGGCACAAGTATTCAGCCCCCGTCTCTGCTAAAAGACATCAGAAGTGCCTTTATTATAACATGCAAATCAATTCCAGAGGCAAAAATTATTTGTTTCAGGGTCTGAGTTTGTAGCTACTGTACATGTGAGTAAACGAGCTCATGGGAGTAATAATTTTAACTATTTCAATGAGTTTGAGCCTCTCCACAATAATGGATAACACAGACACTGTGATACTCTCCGGGTACACTTGCTGCTCTGCAAAAGCATCAGAGAAGTGAATCCTCTTGGGGAGGCGTCTGGGACAGAGTTTCAAATGTCCTTAGACTCAGCAGAAGTATTTAAACTGCTGAGTTATCTATATCGCCTTCACCCAACAGCTTATGGTTCTTGGTGAATCCTTCAGGCACATAAATATTTTGAATTTTTTTATCTTCATGCACGTGTGGGCTATTATTAGTCCAGCTTATACAGGTAGCAATGAAAGGCTCACCCAGAAAAGGCCAAGTTCTCTTTTTATTTACATCAGCACTATTCTTCCTACACTGGTCAGATGCTCAGGAGGTCACATAGAATGAGTCAGCCTTGTCCTGGGCTCTTTCATTCACATCTTTGATACTCACATAGAAAGATGGCAAAGATGTCACTTTAGTGTGCCTTGAAATCTGCTTTCAGTCTCTTGTTACATGAGAAGAAACGAATAAATTTGGCTGAAAAGACTTTTATCAGCATCCCAAAAATGCTCCAGCTGCTCTGTAGCATTATCTACAGAGCAGATAGACATTATCTGTAGCACTATCTATGTTAGATAATGCAGTCCAGCTACCCATAGGAACAAAAGCTCCTCAGGCCAGTCTCTTTTACCTTGATTATTCTTACACAGAATCTGACTTGTCCATCCTGCCATGGAAAGACTTGGTTTTTTCCCCAAGACTCTAATGTAAACAGACTAAAACTTTTCTTCCGAAGATCTCCGTTCCGCTATTCTTGTTAGTTAGGGTGGCCATCCGTAACATTTCTCATTGCTTTGTGTATTCTGAATACCTTAGCTTACCTTAGTCATGAAGCTGCAGTCCTCACCTAAAGGGGATTTAATTATGGTTTTAAAGACTGCCTTCCAAAGAAATGCATCTGACTAGATATGTCATTCTTCGTAACTTGTCATGTGTTTATTAATTAGTACTGTTTGCTTGCCAGAATTTGCAATACCGTTTGTTTTCTGATGCATATCTCCAACTAATTTATTAATAATACACATATGACCCCCAAAGAAGTCAGGCTTGGCATCTGCCTGGATCACCCATTTCAATGAATTTTTATGTAATAAAATCAATACAACCCTAAGCAAGATGGAGACAAAGTACAAACCTGTGCCTTAATGTCTAGTAAATCTCCGAAAACTTAACATGAATTTTTTAATAATCCAAATTGTATTATTGGACTTGCGGGAGGATGGAGTTGATATTGTTTGTCACAAGGAGCCTCGTTTCTGCTGTGAAATCACAGAATCATGGTAATGCTGGTTGGAGAGCACTTCTTAAATTGATTTAGTCAGACTTCTTTCCAGGGTAAGATCAACACCCAGGGCAGGACTGTTGCCAGCACCAGAACAAGTCGGCTGTAACACTGACTGGCCACTGCTTCAAAGCCAAGGACAGACATTCCACATCTTTCAGCAGCCTGTTCCGAGGCATCTTTTCCAACGTTTTTCTGGATATTTGCAAAGTTCCATCTATTGCTGTTCTCATTCATGACTCCTGCAGCAGCATCCTGATTGAGGGTGGTGATATTGTCTAGACAGGATTGCCTTGAGCAAAGAGCAGGTTCTCTGTGTCTGGTGTCTGTGGCCTCTCTAACAACACAAACGTGTGGTAATGTGGGGTAATAAAAATAGCTCCTTTTTCCTGGAATAAATAATTTTATCTTCCAGAATATGATTGTAATAATTTTCTACTCGCCCCTTCTGTGCATGCCCAGTTCTGCTCCTACTAGGTCCTTTTGTATGTATTTATTAGTCTTTAGTTTTTGAAGAAAATTGTTTTAAATTCCTTCTGAGCAATGTTTTTGCAGCAAATGTCAGATGCTTCCATTTTGTTTAAATTACAAAGCTCAAATCTTCCTTCTGTCGGAGAACATTAAGAATGTGGCAAAATCTTCAACCCATGTTTTCTTTTATATCTTGAAGAAGGAAAGAATGACTCCTAATTTGAATATACAACAATAAATATGAGGTTTCCTAATAGTTACCTTTTGTTAGACTTCTCTATTGTGGCCATTTTTTGCTCCCAGTGCCATTGATTTTGTTTTATACTGTAATCAACATTCTAACTTATTTTACTGCAATGCCTGCCTGTTGCTTTATACTCTTTCATCCTTTCTGGCTGACTTTTAATTTTGGCCTTAAAGCTTAAATTTTTTAAATGAAAAAGTGTTGTCATATAGTTGATTTAATTTAGCTTCTTTTTTTTCACTGAATCCTTCATTCGCTGCAATCCACGGCTCCCAGTCTTTGCTGGAGTCAAGAACAGCTTTGAAGACTTTGAAGAAACTAATATAGCATTCAGGAGTTGTTCCATGTGCTTTTATGTAACATAAAAGACTTGTTTCCATCATATTAGAAAGCTCATTTGAAAGCCAAGAATCTTCTACTTTTTTCTACCACTTGTGCTGATTGTAGAGATGGGTACCCCGATAACCATCTCGGACAAGACCTGAGCCAAAGTGAACTTTGGAATTGGATTTGGTGGAAACACAAGGCTGGATCGGGTCTGTAGGACTGTGTAAGGATAGGAAATAGTTGAATAGAGGCATCTTAAGCACCAGTTGCAGATGGTTTTGTTATTTAACACAATTCTGTGCACTCTGCATCCAGGGCATGCCTGCCCCTAAAACACCTTGATGTTCTTTAGATGTGAAAGTAGCAGTAAAAAAAAAAAATTATTTATTCTTTTAGTTCAAGTTGAAGGGCAAAATAGTCATGATGGACAGGTAAGACAAGCAGACACATTTAGGGATTTCAATATTAAATATAACTAAGTACATTGGAGGTATTAAAACATAACACAATAGCCAGGGTTCTACAGAAAATCCCAGTATTATCAATTATCACTCCTCTCCAATTTTTCTTTGGAACTGTTAGCCTGACAGAAAACGTAAAATCCCTTACAACTTTCTTTTAAAAATCAATTTGCTCCATTTAGTTTTCATATTTAATTAAAAAACTGGTTACATTGTTGTATTTCCCATAAACCCTGAACCTCTAAGTGTTCCTAATGAGAACATTCCCAAAATACCGAATGAAGATAGTTTCCAGGCAAAGTTGCTGTGAATCCAGCATCCAACAGTTCTTAATATCCTTCCACATTCCACACATAAGGAATATGATAAGAGGTGGAAAGTAATTATATCAACACAGTGTTCAAGGAGGTTCAAGTTCAAGCTCAAGTCTTTCGGTTGGTGGAAAAATACTTCAGCAGATTTACCATTAAAAATAATTCCATCTTGTTCCAGTGAATCTCATAAATTCTTATTACTATTTCTACATCAAGAAATTCCTTTCCAAATTCTTTCAGAAGCTCAGCGAGGCATGAAGAAAAGTCCTTGAGAGGCAGGAACACATCACTCATTTAAAAGGCTGAAGCTGACCAAGCCAGTTGAGCTCTCTGCCATGAGGAGTTCCACCTTGCACAACCCTCAAAATGGGCTGCTGCCTCTGTCCGGGCTGGACACCGACCCCAGCTAGAGCAGAGGGACAGGGAACAGGTGACACAGGGTCAAAGCAAAGAGCCTCATCTACTAAATCATCAATTAAGTATTGTTCTTTCTAGTCAAGACAATAAGTGAAAACAAGGAATGAAGTTTGGCTCAGATTCTTACAAAAAAAAAAAACCCCAAACCCTGATGGTACAGAGAAGGTCATTAAATGCTTTCTTTGATGGAAATGTTCTTGTGGCTGGGCACTGGAATCTCCTACCTTGCTCCACCCCAGCTATAAATCAGCTTTCCCCTACCCTCCTACCAAGGAGGCGTTGCCAGCAGTGCACAGGAAGGGAGGCACAGGAGGTGGGGCTGAGGTGCGGGGAGACAGGAGGTGAACAAACACCACTGAGCAAGGGAAGCCAAGCTGCAGGGTGGACAGCCCTCGCTGGGGACAGCTGCTGAGGAGCTTGGGGCCACAGGAATCTTTAATGGCTTGGTTTTCCCCCTCCCCGGAATGGAAGAAAGAAGATACAAGTTATAACTGCCTCCGTTCCCGGGGGGTCTGGATCCGGCTAGCTGAGCCCCGGGGGAACGGGGAGTTATAAGAACAAAGACAAAGGGCTGCGGACGCTCTCTCCTGGGCAGGATTCTTGTAGGTGTTTATTGGATCAGCGCCGACAGGAAAGAGCCCCCCGAGGCGGGTTCTCTGTGGTGTTTTTATCCCCGAGAGGTGCGGGGGAGCTGACGAGGGCCGGGTTTGACTACGTAGCTAAGAAAGGAGCAGGGGCCTAATCTGGGGAGAGGTCTGGGCAGGGGATAAGGTTCATACAGAAATATACCATTCAGTGCCATGCAAAACTAACTATTTGTGCATTACTACAACAAGTTGTTATGCAACTTCAGCCAAGGCAGCTTTATGAAGCACAGGGCGCTGCCTTCCTGCTAGCAGATGCTGCCTTTGGTCTCCGCCTCTGCTCCTTGAGATAAGGCCCTGTCCCCCTGCCTCTCCTCTCCCCAGCATTTGGCCCCTCTCCCTTCCCTCTGCTCCCAGCACTGGTGGCTGCACGTTTTTCCAGGGCCCTTTGACAAACACAGTGGGGCTCAGCAAAACCTGTGAGCACCCACCGAGGGACCTTCAGCCCAAACACTCGGTGCAGAGCGTTTCAGCCCCAGATTTTACAAGATCTCAGACCTTTGTGAAGCCTGAGGGTGCAGGGCCGTGGTCAGAAGTGTGATCACCAGCAGACCCGTGTCACCGGCAGTGCCGACCGGCAGCTCCCTGCCCTCTCACCGTGAGCTCCACATCCCTGCTCCTGCCCCAGACCTGAGCTGGAGGGAAGTGATTCATTTTTTTGGGGTGAGCAGCAGTGCTGGTTGTTGGTTTTAGCACGATAGATGCTGGGCAGCTCATTCCTTGAGCAGGCACAGGGAGATGCCTCCTTGTGTTGCAGGGTAGGGCTGTGTCCATTGTCCCATGGTCAATTGTCCCAGCATCTAAAGCGATCAGGGACCACCAGAGCCATCTGGTTTATGCAGGAGAGACCAACCAAAGGATTAATCAGTGAAACAGCTGCTGGAGCTGTGTGGCAAGAGGAGGTGGAGTACCAAAGATAAGACAGCAATGTGTTGAGCTTGGCGTGCACCTGGCTCCTTTCAGAGCTGTTCCCAGAATTGATGCATTGCAAATAATGGACCAAAAGAAAAAGCAGGTTGGGCTGGTCTGCAGCACATGCTGCCCTCATGGGGCAGCAGCCTGCCCTGGTTCTTCCCACACATGGCACACAGCAAGACCACTGATGCTTTTACTGACCAACCAGCTGAAACATCTACCCGGTTATACTCTGGGCAGACTGAAAACAACAAATGGAGATCTGTCAGCATGTTTTGTCTCGTCCTTTTAGGAACAAGTCTCTGAGGTTTTTCAGAGGCCATTTTAAAGAGACTTTTCCTCTCCCTTCCCTTCCAAATAGCCCTGTTGCTTTTGTTGGATTAAAGTGCAGTCAAACATCACAAAAGCAGGGATATGTTTAGTTTCCAGCCCGGTTTCTGGGTAATGCCTGGTTTGTGAGTGGTAATTCCAGTTGTTTGTCCTGCTAGAGGACTGTAATTGCTTTCTGTCAGCAGGGTCCCATCTGTTGAGGATCTGCTGGGCAGTGCTCTGGCTGTGAGACACACCCTGAAGTTGTGCTACAACATGAGATTATGAGGAGCTTCCATCACTGAATTGTGTGATTAAAAGGAACACAGTGGGTCATGAGAGCTGCAGGACAACTGCACAAAGCTCCTTGAGAAGGCTGGACTCTGTCTTGTGGCAGAGTTCAGAAAAGCATCAACAAAAACCCTCTCCTGCAGGGGAAAAGCAGAGCCTGCGGCTGGCGCAGCATCGCTTGCTGAAGCCTCGGGGGAAGAATGCATGTGGGTAAACCCCAGTACTTCAAAGGACTGAGATGAAGGAGGGTTCAGCGGTAGCAAAATTGAAGGTTTTTGTAGGATATAAATGGCTTTGTGTCTCATCAGAAGGGTAGAAGTCCCAGGGGTAGAACAAATGATAGAGGAAGTTTTTGCAGAAGAGACAGAGGAAGCCAAGTCTGAAAGAAAGAAGTGAATAGATAAGAAAGAAAGGAAATTTATGCTGAAAATGGGGTGCAGTAAGGCCTTCTAAGGCTTGCCAGCACTCTTAAGAGTTAATTGGTATTTACATTTAGAGGTGCTTTAAAGCCGTGGGTTTATTGATTTAGAAGAATCCCACACCCCATAGAGCTACACAGGTCGATGTTGTCTGCAGGAGACAGCCCTGGCAGTAAATCCAGAGGCACTGGTTAAACTGCAAGCAAATACAAATACAAACCCCAAAAGCACCAGCAAAGGCCAGCAAGAGCAATGCAAGACCACACTGTAATAATTTTCCTCTTTTGCCTCAAGTCCAACTATACAAAGGCAGAATACCCAGCCAGTTGTGCAAGAATTGAAGCTTGAGGAGCCTCAGGGCCTCTCTGTTTTGAGGCTGTTTGACAATACACTGTGGCAAACCTCCCACCATCTCCAGAGGCATCAGCTGCTGCCCTGGTTTAGGCTGAGTTTAACTCTGAAAGGTGGCAGAGGAGCAGCAGTGGGGTTGGCACGGTGGTGGGGACGGCTGCTGCCAGCAAAGCAGAGCTGCAGGGTGGTGGAGACAGAGGGAGCAAGGGGCACGAGGGGGCTGGAGGGTGTAAGACATAAAGGGTTGGGGTCCAGGGGAGGGTCAGAAGGTTGCCAAAGTCTTGCTGTGTCTGTGAGTGGTAACCTGTGGCAGGTACAACGCAGCAGCTGAAGTTCAGGCTGTCTCCTGCTGACAGTGTTTGGAAAACAGAAGCTTCGCAGTGTTTTGGTTAAATCTCACTGATTTCCGTCACGCTGTCCCAAAGCGGAGCTGGAGCACCGCTAGTGTTTAATCCCTACTGAAAATGAGTCAAAACAGGAAACCAGCTCTCTCTGAAGAGCGAACTCATGTGCAATGGATCCTGCAGAAGCACCAGAGGCTGAGCCTCAGCTCTGCTCCCACCAGCTGCCCTCGGCCCTCTCTTGCAAACCCTGAGTGACACTGGCCACGGAGCCATGGGGTGAGGATCCCACAGGGAACAGGGTACACCAAAGAAGCTGGGATACCTGAATATCTGTTCTTTTCACTCTTTCCCCACGTACCCATACCTGATATACAGTGAATAGAAGTGCAGCAGACGATGCCAGAGAAACAGCTTTGTTGGCAAGGTTTTGAGGATAATATTTATTTCAAAATTCCTTGTTGTTTTTTTCTTAGCTGAAAAGTCAGACAAAAGAAAAGTAGAGAAATGTAGTATTTTGGAAAACAGATGCAGTAAAAAAGTACATTTTGGGTGAAATTACTGGTTTTGAAATTGTTAGTGCCCAAACTGTTTTTAATAAAGTATTTATTGGTTTGTATCTTTTCAGTATGAAAGAGGAGTTTTAGTAAACTGAACATTTAATGAAAATAGTTCTTTTTTGGTTAAACAGGGATTTCATTTTGCAGGAATTAAAAAAAAAAGTAAAAGGTGAATTTCAGCCAAAGGTTTTGAGTGGTTCTCTAGGAATCCATGTTCTGAGTTGAAATACATGTATGTGCATATATGTATGCGTATATGAATCCATACAGAGGTGCCATGTATAAAAATCATTCTTTATACTTTTAAATGTCTTACATAATCAGTTAATTTGCTTCTGCTCCATTAAAACTAAATCTCCCACGGACACGACAGTCTGGTCTAATTATTCACTTAATCCACAATCATTAGCATCAACCAAGTGCTTTTCTCTGTCTTTTAGAAAAAAAGGACTTTGAAGGGTTCTGTGGAACTTTCCAGGATTAAATGTGTGGAAATTGTGAAAAGTGACATCATCATTCCCTGTCAGTACAAATACCCTTTCCAGGTGAGTCTGTCTGTTGACCATACTGAGACATCACTCCATTTTGAATTTCAATAACATTTCCTTCACAGTACAGTCTTTAATGAACCCAACACTGGGTTCTTGACCCTCTACTCCAGTTTAAATAATCAAAAATCAGTGAGGTTAAGAGATACTTCCGAACAGTCCCTGCTATTCCACTTCCCCACATCATCATTTGGCACGTAACTTGTTGGTAAGAGGGCTGCTGCCTCTTTCCTCTGGTGACTCCCTTGTGACCAGTGTTTCTGGGATTGCTTCTCATGGCTGGCTCCTTTCTCTGCCCCCCTCTCCAGATTGTCCACGACTGCTACATCCTCTACGTGTTTGCACCCAACCGCGAGAGCCGGCAGAGATGGGTCCTCACGCTGAAGGAAGGTAAAAATCCCCTGTGCACACCTAACTGTGGGAGGTGTTTGTGTCTGAACGGCTTTGTAACAAGCTATGATACAGAGAAAATGTGCAGGAGGAGTCAATGTCTCCCTTCTCAGCAAGCAAAGTGGTAGTGGGCTATAAAATCGAATTGCTTGTAAATTTGCTGGGTGTGTTTTCAGCAGAAATTTGGACATGGAAGGGTTTATCTGGGGACCTTAATGTCTGTCAGAGGATGGACCACGCTCTGCTTGGTGGTGCCAAGCAATGGGACAAGAGGCAATGGGCAGAAATGATGCCCACGAAGTTCCATCTGAACATGAGGAAGAATTTCCCTGTGCAGTGACTGAGCATCGATTGCCCAGACAGGGTGTGAGCTCTCCCTCCCTGGGGATATTCTAGAACCATCTGGACACAGTTCTGTGCCATGTGCTCTGGGATGACCCTGCTTGAGCAGGGAGGCTGGAATAGGTGACCCACTGTGGTCCCTGCCAGCCTGACCCATTCTGGGATCTTGCTGTGGTTTGTGTCTTTCTAGAATAAACCCTTTAAAAGTTACTGCAGTTTGAGGCTTCTTATTCAGGAAGAGACAACGATTTTCCTATGGCTAATTTTTTAAAATAACCTTTTCTACACAGAAAATTTTTAAGCTTTTATTAATAGATTTCTTTGGTTAAATGACAACCTTTTTAGAGAATCATGATTATTAAGGAACATTTTTGCGGGTAGCTTTCATTTCCTGTTCACCTCCTGCATTGTGCTGTGGTTCGCTCACGTGGTGCTGCAGTAACCAACACTGGGGGCAGAGACAAGCAGAATGCCTGACGTGAGGAAGGTGTCAAGCAGTTACATAAAACCTGCACCAGGCTTCTGTCACAGCTTTTTTCTGTTTTGCAGCACTGCTGCTGTATTGTTCCCTCTGAAATCGTTGTGCCTGATGGAGATACTGTAAAGTTCATGCACTGACTCTTGCAATCAGTTATTCCCCTACTCCAAGCTTCTACTTTATCACCTCTTCTCATTCAACATCTGGAGGCTGTCCCCTCCCTTGGACAATTTGAATAGTCTTGAATAATCCTGCAAAATTGTTTTTGTTCTCTTAGGGAAATTTTTATCACAGATAGAGAGCCTGAGCTTCAAAACGAAGGACTGCAATCACTCACACAGACATGCAAGACTGGTATTTACGTGTGCAAAAAATGTTTGGTGCTGGGGAACGCCAGCTTGTACAGCTCCTTCTGGACACCAAGGCAAACCAGCAAGTGTCCTGGGAATAATCAATACATGGCCTGCTGGGTTTTATTTCTTTTTATGTCACCCTCCTTCTGTGGTTTTGGTGTTTTATTATTTTAAAGAGAGTAGGATTCTGTTCTACCACAGCAGAGAGACATGGGCTCCATCACCAGCAGGAAGTCTACTACTCCACATCAGAGGTGGCATTCACTCCTTTTGGGAGAACGGAGAACACTGATGGAGAAGGTTGATAACGTTCACCAAAGCTTCATTTGAAAATAACAAGAAGCTTCTTTAAAGAGCAGATTATATCCATTGAGTTCTAGATGACTTCTAGAAGGAATGTGGATGCAAATAAATTCATTTCCCCCCCCCTTTTTCTTCCCCTAATGTTTTCCAGAAATCAGATACAACAACAGTTTGGCTTCAAAGTGTCATCCAGATTTTTGGTTAGATGGGAAGTGGAGATGCTGTGCTCAGACAGAGAAGATGGCAGCTGGCTGTGTTGTGTATGACCCCACCAAAAATGGTAAGGGACTTGTTAAGACCATCCTGATATGGAAAATATTTATTCCTAGCAAAAGTTAAGAATCAAACCTTGTACGGAACATCAAAAAATATTATGTTACATTTCCATAAAGAGAAATTTTCCTGGATTCTTGGGATGTTCTGGCTTACCTTTTGCTGCATGTGTTTTTCTTTTTTTTTTTCTTTGAATTCACATTTTCTTCTCTGTGATGCTTGGTGCTGGTTTTGGAATGAGATGGAGAACTAAGAACTTGATCATCTGTGGTCAGCTAATAAGCCATAACAACTTTCTTGAGATAAACGCATTCAGCAGTGCGTGTCCTATTTTGACCAAACTGTATTTCCTCTGTGGTTTCAATGGCCAAGCATAATCTTTTACTTTGTCTCCTGAAAAGGAATACAAGTGATCAATCATTCTTGATGGAAGAAACCTTTACCTTTTATTTTTTACCTGGATTCCTTAGGTAATCTGTACCCATTTCCAAGCCCCAGTGAGATTCACTGTGTAGTTGGCAGGTCTTGCTCTCAAAATCCGAAGCTCACTGTTCAGAAAGTTTGTATCACCTGTATGAATTCATTACGTTGGTGGTTTCTCCCTTGGTTTTGCGCTCATGTACTTCAAATTAGCTTTCTTGATTTCTTTTCAGCCTCAAAGAAGCCTCTTCCTCCTACTCCTGAAGATAACTGGGTGAGTGCAGTGAGGCTGTCCTTAGTGTCCTGCCCCGAGTGATTACCTAGCAGTGGGGAATATGTCCTTATTAATGTTCACCACAGCGCAGTGACCTAGAATTTCACCTGTGATAACATTCCCTGGGTGTTTTCTGTGCAATTGAAATTTTTATAAGAAATTCATTGCTTGAAAGTGCCAAAGATTCTCACTCTGCCACCACACCCCGCTAGATGCTCTGGGGTGCTTTGAGGCTTTTGAGCCCAGGAGACACCAGTGCTGCCAGGAAAATGCCACTTTAGAGAGCATGCCATTGCTTTTTATGAATATGAATATAATAAGCTTTTGCCTAATTTGTGCAGAAATTGTTGCTGGACCCAAGGGAAGCCGTGGTCATAGCCATCTATGACTATGAAGCCCAGAACCCGCAGGAGCTGACGTTACAATATAAAGAGGAATATTTTGTGATTGACAGCTCTGAGGAACACTGGTGGCTGATTCAAGACAAGAATGGGTAAGTCCCTTTTCAACAGCCAGTGTGCAAATCCTCTCTCGTTCCAGTTTGTTCTTCCATTAACATACGTGTTTCATGCCTCTTGTTTAGCTTTTGTGAAGCATCCTCTGGTATACAGGAGAAAAGTGATGGAAGGTTATTTAGGGTAACTTTCTTCCCTTTGCTGCTGCTTCAGGCAGCTGAAGAAAAGGATCTGAAAATTAATTTTACAACAGTAAACAGTCCTTAGTTCAGACTGATATTTGCAGTGATACATACGGGGAAAAATTGTGAAACTCGGCAAGTTTAGAGGCGCAATCAGTTGTTTTCTTCTCCAGTAACCCTACTCAATACATAACCACCAGCACTTTTATCATGCAACGAGCAGGCAAAGCTTTCAAGGCTGACTCCTACAGATGCAGAGAAAATCCCCTCTGTCAGCACACTCACAATTGTCTTGCCTCTCAACAGCCATGAGGGCTACGTGCCAAGCAGCTACCTGGTGGAAAAATCACCCGAGAATCTGCAAATGTATGAGTAAGTTGTGCCTGTGTTTTTCTTCTACCTCTGAATGGCCCTGGATTTGAAGCTACAAGCCTTAAATGCCCCCACCCCACCTCACATTCCACCCTGGGGATGCTCCATGCAGAAGCTTTTCGGGAGAAACTTTCCTGGCCTAGAAATGCTGACTTGGAATCTTTTGATGTTTTCAGGTGGTACAATAAGAACATCAGCAGAAGCAAAGCAGAAACACTGCTCAGGGATGAGGTAAACCAGTGTTATGTACGGGGTGGATGGGAAACAGTTATTAATTAATGGCAAATGAAGCCTGTGAGGGCTGCTTTGTGTAAAAGAGATGAACCCTGGGTTCCTGCTGTGTTTGTATCCTTAGTGTGTGATGTGAGATAAAGGACCACCAGCACACCCCCCCTTATCTCCACATTAGCTGAGCATGGATGGAGCTGTGCCATCCAAACATACCCAGTAACTGGGTCTGAAGCAGAAAACACTGCTTCAGACCACCATGCCAGCTGAAAATTGTGATTTTAGCTCATCTTTTCTGTCTCTGCAGGAGGCCTGTGGATGCCAGTAGTTCTCTGAAAATCTAACCAATCTTGTGCTGAAGTATTTTGGGTGAAAGCCAAAAGTATGGCTGTGGGTTTTGTTTTTTAAATTGTGTGTGTGCATGTAAGCACACATCTTTAATTTTTCAGTTGAGCCAGAGTTTTCCAGTGAAGACTGTACTGAAAATACAAAGAATAAGCTTCTTGTTCAAATTTTCCACACAAACTCAACCTTAATTTTTAAATCAGCTCTTACATTAACAGGTGGCCCCAAAAAAGTGCTGTTTGTTTCTTGTAACAATAGCATTTTATGGAAATAAGAGCATTTTTGTATCTTTTAAAAAATTCTTGTATAACCTACTACAGGACATGTCCACACATGATTTAGTGGTCTTACTTTTTCTTTCAGTCCTACCAGTACAAGTCTTCTGTGGTAACTACCCCATGTGGCTGCAGAGACTTCTGGTTCAAAGCCTTGCAAACCTCACAGCTCCCCCCAAAAACGTGGCCAGGCTTGTGAGCGATCTTTGGCCAGGCTTGGTGTCACGTGAGAACGGAAGGGCAAGAATCGAGCTTAGTGTAACTTGGGCAGGATGCTGCCTCCAAAACTTGCCCAGTCCTAAAGCCCTCTCTGTGCACGAACAAATGCTTCTACAGCAGCAGAGAGACCCTTTTTAGAGCTTTCCTGTGCCAGACACTGTGTGGTGCAGGTGCAGCAGATGTGGTGCAGACACTGAAGAGCCAGCCCTGGGAAGTTCACAGCTCAGCAGGCTGATCCCACCTGGGCAGAGCTGCCCACTGAGAGCCAGCAGCTCCTACCTGGGGGATGCAGGAGCAGCTCAGCCTCTGTGTTCAGCTGGAGCTGATCAAACCTCTAGGGAAGGAGGCCCAGGCAGGGTGCACTTGGTGGATTAGCTCTGCGTGAAGTGTTGTGGGTGGGTAGAAGACATAAAATGGAGGAAATCTACCATGTAAAGCAAAGGAGGAGGGGATGAAAAAATCAGGCACTTGAGATGCCAGGTGAAAAGCTTCTTTATCTGCAAACAGAAGAAATATGTGGGGTTTATGACCAATACATAGGCCAGTACAGCACATTTCAGACAAACTGTGATGTTAAATCTCCTTTGCCATCTGATCCATCTGGGCCAGTGCGATCATGCCCTGGGAGACATTTTAGCAGTCAGATGAGTAGAAAACAATTACAGTGAAAAGCTAAAAATGAAAATTGTTCTGTGAGTGCCAGGATGCAGGAGGACTGCTTTCTTACCCATTTATGTTTAGACACTGGATGACTGGTGTACCTATGAAAGAGCAGGATCATGTCCAAGTTTTTCCAATTTGTGGTACATGGGTAAAGTATCGTTCCTCCGCTCCCATAAGGATTCTCTGGTGTTGGATAAAATGTGATTTGTTCTGTGGCTGCTGGCTCCATGGGGAGCACTGAGAGGGGTTTGCCTTTCCACTCAGCCGCACATTTCATTGAACATGTGTCCTGTCAGATAGGGTTGAGGGCAGTCAATGGATTCAGAATTTCCAGAGGAGAGACTTGGAGGGTCAGAGAGGCACACCCACATGTACTCAGCACAAGTGCCTAAGTCTCATTTCCTCTGAGAGCTCTGAGAGGAAGCTGGGCTGAAAGCACATAATACCCAAGAGAGACCTGCAGGCCCTGGGCAGCCACCAGAGCTGTGCATGGAACACACCAAGCTCTCTGAGTGGGGTGATGGCTCTTTTTTTTCCTACATGTTTAGCACATCCTCATGACAGGGCTGAAATAAGCACAGCTTTTCCCCTAGCCTGCTTCTTTTTTTGTTTTTGGTTTTTTTTTTTTTTCCATTATGTCTCTAACCAGTTTTCTCTCCTTTGCTCCTGTTCCAGGGTAGGGAAGGGGCCTTCATGGTGAGAGACTCGAGGCAGCCTGGCATGTACACAGTCTCTGTTTTCACCAAAGCATTAAGGTACAGCTGAGCTCAGCAGCTTTTCACATCAATTACATCAATGAAATGGCTTCTATGAGTGTGTAATCTCTGCATAGTTGTTTTGGCACTATAACGAGAGAGCAGAAGGCTCATGAAAATGATAGAGGGAAAACACTTCCAAAAAAGGCAGAAGAGGCAGCTGCCAGTCCCAAAGTGTATTAAAGGCTCCAGTTTTCCCTGAATCTTCTAAATATGTGCCTATAAATAGTCCCTTGGACATCACTGGGGTTGTCATTGTGATGGCATTGTCCCCTGAACGGAAGTGTCAGTAGGATCAACATGGGCTGTGTGCTGGACTCATCAGAGGTGGGTAGAGCAAGGCAAGTGAGAGGGTTTCAGTGATGGGGCAGAAAGTTGTGTTTCACAAAGAAGAGGCAGACAAACCTAGTACACAACCTTCCCTTATCAGGAAACCTCAGCCCTTCTCTCGAGATGAGACCATCTGTGAGTGAGAGGGAGGACATACAAGTACACAGACTTCAGCAGCAACTGCAGCTCACTCCTTGCTCCTCCCACATTCATTCTGGGGGAAGGTTCTCGCCTTTGCTCACTTGTTTCTGTTTATACCCCAGATCCCCGTCTTTTGGCTGCAAGCTATTTTCTCTCAAAGAAAACCTCCTCTTTTTTCAGCATAGACAACAATCCCGTTATAAAGCATTATCACATCAATGAGACAACCGACTTTCCCAAGCGATACTACTTGGCAGAAAAGCACGTGTTTGACTCCATCCCTGACCTCATCAACTACCACCAGCACAACGCAGCAGGTGAGTGAAGATGATGATGAACAGCGAAGTTGCTGGTTTGCCAGGTGACTGTTTTGAATGAAGGAGGGCTCCCAAGCCCTCTGTCCTTACAGTGAGGTGTTACATGGCATCAGCTTTTCTCCCACTTATTCTGAAATTACCATTCCAGGCCAGCTTCCAGGTTCCAGCATTACATCCTCGCTCTGGTTGTCCTTCTAAGGCTGACCACAGCCAACACAGATGTCATAATGACACACTATAGAGATCCCTGAGTGTATATAACCACTGCCAGGCCAAGCTATCTGTTCGAATTACACTGCAGGGCCTTCTTGAGGTGATCTATCCGTGGGCCTTGATTTGACACAAAGTCAAGGACATGGCCAGGATCCATAGCCAGACATGGTGACTCCCATCCCCACAGTCGAGGATTACAAAGGGCCAAAAATACCTTTTATTGGAACTTCAAAAATACCCTTTAAATATAAAGTACCATTTGGAAATTCAACAAAGTTAACAGAGACTCAAAGCTCTGGATGTGAAAATGGGAAATAAGCTGGAAGTGCTCAGAACTGGCTTCCTTCTCACAGGCAGGAAACCAGAGCCTGCACAGAGGTTCAGCTGCCCTCAAGTGGAGCTGAGAACTCAGTGCAATAAATCTGCTCCCAGAACCCAAGCTGCCCTCTGGGGCGGTGGCAGCCCCGCTCCCCACGGCTGTGACAATAACGGGACCCTGTCCCCGTGTCCCCAGGTCTCGTGACGCGGCTGCGATACGCGGTCTCTGCTTGGAGGAAAAAGGCCCCGATCACCGCAGGGCTCAGCTACGGTAAGGTTCTCTCATGGCTGCATGGGAATCACACTCCTGGCTGGTTAGCTGGGTCATCCTGCACATCCCCATGGATGCTGGTGAATATTCATGTGATTACAGCCACAATAAGTAGCTTTCTTCAGCTCTTTACACTGCGCTGTTCACCAGACTGCTGTCTTTGCCGTGGCCATTGATCAGTGACTGAACTGATCGTGCAGTGCCTTCAGGGAGGTGATGAGAGCCCCGGGGTCTCAGTGAAGTCAACACTAAATACTAAAATGAATGCTGAACAAAGGAGATGGAAATGGGAGCGCAGAATAATTTGATGAAAGCTGAGTCCCTCCTGAGAGATGCCTTCATTTGAATATTGTTATCAATAGAATTTTGCTGGTATCGTCTTTACAGTAATTCTTGGAGACTTCAAAGAAACTCAAACCCCATGTTGTGCTGGGTACTGCACATATGCATGGTAGAAACAATCCTCCCTGAAGAACTGGATAGACAAGACAAAGGGGGGAGAAAGGGGATGTTGTTGTTCCTACCCTTGAACATGACCTGCAGCAGGGACGAGTCAAATGAACTATCAGAGGTCAGACAGGCAATTTGAGGGAGAGCCAGAAAGTCTCTTGGAGCCCTGCCTCAGTGTTTACTCCACAAAAGCTTTTTGTTTGGCATTCTGCTGCTCAGTCCTTACTCTTTCTCCCTTGCGATCAACAGGAAAACTGGTCATTAATGCCTCTGAGCTCACCCGTGTGCAGGAGATTGGCAGTGGTCAGTTTGGGGTGGTCTACCTCGGCTACTTGCTGGACAGGACCAAAGTAGCCATAAAGACCATCCGTGAAGGAGCAATGTCTGAGGAGGATTTCATCGAGGAAGCCAAAGTCTTGATGTAAGTGGCAGATTCACCAAGGCAATCACACCCTGTGGGATTCATAACACTGAACCAAAGTCGGGAATATGAATACGGAATTCAAACTTGGATTATCTGCCATGTATCTAAACAGTAAATAGAGACAGTGTTGAGCTCTGGTGGCTGCGAAGGAAGGCAATTCAAACTGTAGGTGAATTACTGTGCTTACAAGTCTTCCAGATTCCTGCTATTCAGGAAGGGAAGGATAATTGATGGTGCATTTTGGAGAGCAAAGTGGTTTTTCTCAGAAAAAATCTCTTAAAACTTAAGGGCAATTTTATTGAAAATCCTTACTTGTAAAATGTTTTGTTTTGCACAACTGAATATATTTCTCCTTGGTTTTATTGACTTTTTTTGCCTTTTTTTTTGCATTTCTCTCCCCACAAGACAGACAGAAACTGATTTTATTTTTGTTTGATTGGATGATTTTCCACGCAGAAAAATCTTTTGGTGACCATGACCATTAAAATGAGATGATACTTAGTCCTTGGTCTGCACATCTGTAAAGGTGGCCTTTGCAGTGAGCGGGATGCAGCCCAGTGGCATAAGCAGCTGGATGTAACACACTTGCTGTGAGGATAGCAGGCACCGAGCCTATTTCAGCCTCTTTCCCACCTTCCCTCCCTATCCCACAGGAAGCTGTCTCACCCCAAGCTAGTCCAGCTTTATGGTGTGTGCTTTGAGGATGCTCCCATCTGCCTGGTGTTCGAGTTCATGGAGAACGGCTGCTTGTCCGACTACCTCAGGAGCCAGCGGGGCAGCTTCTCCAAGGAAACCCTGCTGGGGATGTGCCTGGATGTGTGTGAAGGAATGGCTTATCTGGAACAAAACTCTGTCATCCACAGAGACCTGGTGTGTTGGTCCCACGTGGACTTTTTCTTTGCTCCAGATGGGCTTTTTCCTCTGCTTTCTTCCTTCCTTAATTTCAGCTCCCACACTCCTCCTGCCTGTCAGTTTATAGGGGATCCTGTATCTGCCCTTATTGAAAAAGCAGCACAAATACTTTAGGGGAAAAAGGAAAAACAACCAAGCCCTGGAGCACTGATCAATCTATTCCCCTTAACTGTGTTTGGGAGAAAAGAAACAAGCCTATAAAATTTGTCTTTTTTCCTGTGCGGATTCTTTTGCTCCCCAAGAGCCACAGTACTGACCACTCTTCATGTCTAAAATCAGTGAAGATGACAAAAAGACCTATTCTAGCATAAGTCATGTATAAACATGCACTGATGATAAAATACTTTTGATTGAGTGGTGTCCAATCAAGCTCCATTGGTCACTGCTGCTGTTCAACCGGGGAAGCAAGGACTGTGAGTAACTGTGGATATTTTAGGGTCTTGCTCTGCCCTTTCTGGGCCACAAAGGCCTTTAAGTCAGAGTGATAGCTGAACAGCTTTTCTGACAACAGGATCATGCTGTAAAACATACAGAAAGCATGAGAAGCTCAGGGTTTTGTCCTCTTTGTACGGCACAATGTCACTTTGATGCTCCTTTTTTTTTAAGCATTCTCTGCCCTGCCAGGATAAAAGCCCCTGAAAGGCTGTGAGTGTTTCAGCTCTGACCTGCTGCCTTTCCACCTTGTTTTCTTGCAGGCTGCCAGGAACTGCCTGGTGGGGGAATCCCACGTGGTCAAAGTGTCCGACTTCGGGATGTCGAGGTAAAGCCGCCGAGGCTGCGCGCGGTCCCTGTGGGGCTGTCACGGGACAGGGGTCACTCAGCATTCCCCCTTCTCCTCCTCTTCCAGGATTGTCCTTGATGATCAGTACACCAGCTCGACGGGTACCAAGTTTCCAGTCAAGTGGTCTGCCCCAGAGGTTTTCTCCTACAGCAACTACAGCACCAAATCTGATGTTTGGTCATTCGGTAAGAAACTCATGTCAAAATGGAGAGAACCCAACAAACCCCAGCTCAGAAAACCAGGGGTTCAGTCCTCTAGTAAACTCTCCTTAACACTGCATCCTCTGGACTCCAAGGGTGCTTTGCCTGAATAATGGCTTAGGAAAGCAAACCTAAATCATTTAAGTGAAAGAAAGGAAAGAAAAGCCAAGGGAGGGGAGGGG
>VYZQ01049616.1:0-11302 GCA_013400655.1 Mystacornis crossleyi
CCCTTACAAGTCGTGCTGCTGATGTAACATCATCCCTTTCCATTTACTTTATCTCTTACCATTTAGAGTTATATTCGTGGGCAGTGCTGATAAAGAGTTGTATGAAGAATGCACAGTGAATAATCTGTGGTAATGATTGTTGCTTGACTTAAAAAGTAGCAGCCTTTTAAGGTCAACATCAGTTTCATGTTTGGATTGTTTCTACTATTTGGAAAGGTTTGACATGTTTTAAATTACTAAGTAATGTGAAAATACATCACCAGCACAAGACTGTTGTCTACGTAAATATTTTATGAGTAGAGTCACCCGTCATTGGTTAATAAGGTAACAAAGATTCAAAGCTATTTATGTTGACTCATATTTTTAAAATAAGGAATTTGAAAACAAGAAAATGTGACAAAGTTGATCAGGATCTAAGATACTGGCTTACAGACAGACTGTTTGTGTCTTGCATGACATGAACAGCACTTTTAAATTACTTATTGAAAAGAGATGTAACATTGTCCATGTGAAATATATTAAATGCGTAACACAATGAGTCACCTAATGAACCTAAGATAAATAGTTATAATTCCTGGTTTTGTAGAGATGAAAGAAAAAGCCCTGATAGGTTTTGCTTCCACTGATTCTCCTATGTGTCCCTAACATCAAATACAGTAGGTATTTCATCATAGAGTGCACATGAATATTCTCATCGTGGGGTTAGCAGTATGACTGGAGAGTGAGTGCAGCTCATGGGTTCAGCCTTCAACAGCCATCCCCTTGGTACTCCCCAATCTACCTTCATTCACAGGCAGCATAAGGGCTTCCATGATGGACTGCTCAGTTTGGACTTATTTGCTGTCTGGTCTGGTGCAGGTGGTCTTTCTCACCGGTCTGGTCTGATCTTTGTTGCGCAAGACCAAAAAAATGCAGCTCACAGTGACCCACTGCCACTGTGAGAGAGTCCTACAGACCATGAAGCAGGGAGACAGGGGATCAGTGATGTTCAGGGGCTGAAATATGATGACTTGCCTTCCACAGAGCCCATCAGAGAGGCCACATGACAGCCTGTGGCTGGCAGGCTCCTGGAAGTCACCTTCCTCTGCATGCCTGCATCAAGCAAGATGAATGCTGTATCACCCTTTCTTCTGGGCAATGCCTCAGAAGTCTGTCAGTCTTTTGCAACGGACTTGGGGGTAACCAAACACATACAGACACTGCAGCTGATTTCACGGAGCTGCCCAACAACAAACTCCTGTGTGTCACTTCTGTGCAGGACAGTCTTTCAAGTTTATTGTAAGGTAAACACTTCCATCATCGGATCATCGATTTCATCAGACTTATGACAGCTTCGACCTTAAGTATCACCTGAACACTCTGGCCAAATAAATGCATGCCTTTGCTTAAATACTAGACCATATGGCCCAATTAATATGCATTTGAAGTGTTGTAACTCAGCTTGTTCCAGGGAGGTCCTCAGGCAGGATTCTAGTTTTATTGTACAAATTGGTCTCTTGCAGTTTTATTGCTTTTCATGACATTTTAGAAAAAAAAGTCCTATGTTCAACATACACTGCACATAATAAGGCAGAGTGAGAGCTGTTCAAGAAGAAGCTGCTTCCTAGTATTGGCTGTTTCAGAGTGGCAAGAGTACAAAGGCAAATAATTGATGTTTAGAATAATCTGGCAGTCTGATTTACTAGGATGTAAACCACAGGATATCAAGACATCATCCAGACCCAAAGCAGATCTAAATGTTCCTTTTCTTTTACTATTGGGAACTCATCTCTGAGTGTCCTCATTCCTGTATAGCTGGTACAAAACTGATTTGCCAATACTTGCATGAACCTCAAGTAATTCATCCAGCTTTTCCTTAGAGCCACAAAAGCAACTTTTTGTGTGTGCTGGCACTTTCAAGACATCACACAAACCCAGCAGTTAGAACTGCATCTTTAGGGGCCCCTTCTAGCAAGCTCCATTGTTCATCCACATCTAGATACACAGTGCTAGTCTTAGAAGGACAGGAATGTGTGAAGGATGCTCATGGTGAATTTGAAAGAAGGTGGCTGTAAGTTGTGTTTCCTTTCTAGAAGATATATCGAAACGAGCTGTGGAGAGCCAAAAGTTGCGTGGAAATACAAGACAACAATCGTTGTGGAAGTGTTTATGAGCCTGTAAAAAATGTTCATTTTCCTGAGAGGTCATGGTACACCCTGTGCAATATCCCTGTTGACCTGTTCCTAGGAAGATAACTCATACAGGAGTGAGATGTCTGGGTGTGCTAGGTGGCACTCTGTGTCACTGCACAGGCCAGGTTAAAGCTGCCTAAGCAGTGAAATGATTTTCACTAAAATTTAGGCAGTCAGTCTAAACTTAAAATAGGTATCCTCACATCCTCACATGTGAGTACTGCACCTGCACAGGATTGAAGGAGTAAACACCCCCTGCAGCCGTTGAAGATGAAGGTTGGAGATGAGAACAAAAGAATCCAAACAAAACCCCCAAGCCTTATGTTCACAGTTTGGTGCTGTTAAACCTCACACAGGAATGATCTGTTTCTGGGCTGCTAAAAAAAATCCCCAAGAAATAAAGTTTATGATGTGTGAAAAAATGTACATGGACAACACTCCCTTCCCCCAGCTCCTCAAAATAACTCCCATGCTCCCCATGTAAACCAAATTGATCTTCCTCTCTGAGGCCACAGCCCAGTGAAGCCTCATCCCTCCCACCCTTCATCCCCCCACTTCAATTTACGCAATAAATTATATGCAACGCGTCATATTTGGAAGCCACATCCTGCTGTAGGCAGGGCTGGCTGTACTTCTTAACACAATATTTGGGGATGACTCTGCTTCCAGAAAGTGGAGTCGATGTGCTGGACGTGGCTTAATTGCTGCCAGCTTTGTCCTATTAACAAGTGTTGTCTTTCTTCACTAGATGCACAAACGGTGATGTTCTGCAGGTTATAGCACCCTCATGCACTAAAGCCTTTTGTATATATTGCTGCCTGATTAGACAGGAAATAGTGCATGGTACCAGGGGATAATTCACATGAGCAAAGTTGTTTGCATACATATGCAAAACTGGGGCTCCAGATGTGAAATACATCTTTTTCTAATCCCTGAGCTATTCTCTGTGCGTATGTCTATATATACATTGCATGCTTACTACTTTTTATTACTTTTAAAACTTAAAAATAAAATTGGCTTGAATTTAGTTTGAGGATTGGCACCAATCCAGGACAATTCTTGTTTTAACTGAAACAGTTCGCCCACTGCTAATTTTAAAACAAGCAATTTGTTTTATTAACATGGATGCAACTGGGAAGCACACTCTCCCTTCCTACCAGGAAGCCTTGGAAACCTAGCACAAAGACTCAGAAACAGCTATGCCACAGATCTGTGGAGATGATCTCTTTGTCTGCGAAAAGGTGTTTTTGAGAGATGCCATATTTTCATACCTGCCTTTGTTATCTATGCAGGAGGGAGGGACCTAAAAATTTCATATTCCCAGATATCTGCAAGAAACTGACTGAGACACTGACTCTAATTATCCCAAGCTGTTAATTCCCTCTAACTTCAGTGAAAATGTAGAGGACCTGCCTCAATTACGGCAGATGATGAGACTAAGCAATTCACATTCAACTAGGAGAGAAGAGGGAAAAAGCGAGGGGAAATTGCTATGTATAGACAGTGCCATTGAAAGACCTTTAACCTGTTTATCTTTCCTTAATAAAGTTTTTGCAATCTGTGAAAGATCAACTTGGTTATTCATCACAAACTTCAGCACATGACCCAGCTTTTTCTACCATTCAAGGAATGTAATTTAAACTAGATTTAGAATCCTCTGCATGGCCAAGAGTGATGCCCACTGGAATGTTCAGCTTATGTGGAATTGTTTGGTTCAGTTTAAATAAATAAATAGCATTAAAATCTAATCATGGAAAATGTGGCTGTTAAAAATAGACTGAGGTAACACTAACTCAAAGCGTCAGAAAAGGTATGTGCAGGAGGGACTCTGAGAGCCGATTCATCAAGTGCAAGAGCAACCAGACAACCAGCGCTGGCGAGCTTTCAGGCACGTAAGCATCACCACCGAGCCTCCCCACCCTGCAGTTGGAGTTCCCAGCAGGAGTTAGACCTGTTTCCTTCTCTTTGCACTTTAGCCACCTGCTTTCCCTCCAATCAGATTCTCCACGGAGATACAAGATTCTCACTGAGCTACCTGTGGTGAGTCTGGCACTCAGCATGAAAACCACTGTGCGCAATATTTCTCCACCTGCGAAGCAGCTGTTTAAAAATGAAGCAATATTAGAAAGGATTTCATCTTTTAGTTTCGTTTGTAGCTTTTGATGCTGAGTTTTGTTTGTCTGTGCCACAGTAAAACCTCAGCAAGCAAAAGATGTCGTGAATGCAGATGGCAGTTTGCCTCAAATTGTTTCACCTTGTGCTGTTTTCTACTTACTTTCAGTCATCAGCCTTAAACATGAAACTGTTATCACTCTTGATTAAGACACGCAACTTAATCAGAGCATTTCATAAGAAAAAAATAGCAAGACATTTTACATATTGGGTTCCATGATCAGTTTGGGTTTTGAGTATTTGTGAATTTTTACAAATGGAAAATAATATTCTGTCTGGTGCAACTTAGTTTGGATTTTCCAGGATGCACCATGAGAACAGACAAGAAGCCTGGCCATGGTGCATCGTGAGGCCTTTAAAGCAGCCTGGGACCCAGCCAGGAGAGCTTATTCCAGACAGCAGCTACCACAAAGACCTGGTGATGCTTTTCTTAACGGTTATGCTCTTTTTTCACTAAAATTTTTAGTCAGCATTCCACTGAATTCCACTTTCATTTTTGCTCCTGCCAAACTAAGTGCCTGTGGAAAACACAAAACTTTCTGACCAACTGTACTCAAGAACACCAGATTTTTTGGTAGTTGAACTTCTCTCTCTGTGTTTTGGACAGAAAAATGATGGTGCTGTCACTAGGGATGGCAGACAAGGTGCTCAGCTGCCTACTTCACCTGCACTACACAGAGAACAGAAAAACTCATGCATCTGCTCCTAAGCCACTGGGTTATAGTGAGATTCGGTTTAAATTATTACCGATAGGAACTGGCTTTAGAATGCTGATATGCACACGAAATCTCTGCAGGACCTGACTGATCAGTGGACCACATCTTCCTGCCCTGAGGACCGGGTGGACAGACCAGGGAAATGACTGTATCTGGTGTCCAAAGGTGAGCCCTTCCCACGTCTCAGATAGTTCTGTATAACACTAGCAATCTCCTTGTCCCCAAACCTTACAATTTATCTACATAGGGCAGACAAGGGAAGGGAGTACAATTGACATTTTTCAGACCGGAAGTCTAACAGTAAAGGTCATTCAGTCACAGACTGGAGATTTCCTGAGTCTTCTTCCAGCCACTTGTGGCCACTGCTATTATCTCAGATAAGTCCCAGTTCATATATCAAATATCATATGTGACATCAGGTCACTACAACAAATTTTATAAATTTCATTAAAAATTTTAGAAAATGTGTATCAATTTTAAGTTTTTCAGGAGTGAGTAAATGAAGTAAAAAAAAAAAAATCTGTGAGAAATATGTACATTCATGGTAAGTGGTGCCTGCAAAAATCTACATGATACATCCAGTTCATTCACTTGTAAATGTATTAAAGAGCCCGGGAACACACGGGTGCCAAAACAATCATTTCTGACACTCTCGTTCTAAAAAGCTGCAAAATGAATCCTCCTCCTTTGCCCAAAACATCCAACCATCAACAGATCAACTACTCAGTTTGCATGTTTCTGCAAATGCTCTATTTACATTTGATAGGGAATGCCTGAAAAGCTCACAGTTTGAAAAGCTTGTCAGAATATGGCCCAGAGCAATGGAAAATAAGGCAAGATGTGGCAGAGGTCAGGTGGGATCCAAAAGCGTAATTAAAACCTAAGAGAAGAAACAACGTGGAAGAAAATGCTGGGCAGTTCTGCTGTGCACAGCAGCCTGATGCTCTTCCCTGAGATTTCTCGTCCTTGAGCCAGCACCAGCTTGGGCCAGTGACTCAGCGTAGCAGGGCGTGACAGCTCCAGAAGCGTGGCAGCCACACTGCTGTGGCACTCAGACCTGCTTAGTTACATCACCTTCTCTGCTGGACACACTGAGTCAGCCACAGTGCCACTAGGATGTGGAAATGCTGCCTCAGGGCTGGCTGCGCTTCTGAATAGGTGTACCGTGCTCAGACATGCGGGTATACCTGAGCACTGAGTAGAGGTAAAAAAAAAGGAAGCTATGTCAGATAAATAATAAAAAAGTAGGATCAAACAAGGGTCCAACTGGGAATGAGAGTACAGCTGTACATATGGCTTTGAAAATGAGAAGTCTGAATCTGCAAAAAAACAAGGAAGATGAGTTTCCTCCTCACACCACTGAGGTGGACAGTGTGCCTCAGTGTGGTTATATACTGCCTGGCAGACTTGTGAAGCAAACTAAATTTATCTGCCAAGATATGTGTTCATCTTATGTTTCAAAAGAGTGCAGTCAGGCCAAGAGAAACTGCATGCATTCCTGGAGACTCTTAAGCTCTGAGTTTCTCACCTCCAACACCTTCCCCACTGTAATCTCGAATTCAAAGTTCCTTTATTGTTGCATATGGGAAGATCACAGAACATCTACTTTAGTGCAGCTCTTTCTTCTGTAACACCCGTTTTCCGGCTGTCAACTTTTTTTCCTACACCACCTCTCATGTAGCTGTACCTTGTCACTCCCTTTCCTTCCTCCCGCTCCAAGACCTGCAGCTCCACCACTGTAAAAATAGCTGATGTGGAAGGATAACTTCTCTTGCTACAGAAATGAAACAGCTGTGATTGCTTGAAATCTGGAATGACTACCCAAATCACTCACTGCTCTTCCCCAGCCCTTTTTATTGCTTTGCTGCTTTTCCAAAACATTATTTCTTGTCTGAAGATAGGTGGATGTTATAGTTGTTATATATAGTGGCTGTGTCGATGAGGTTGTACTGATGCACCATGGGAGAGAGGAAAGGAGGCTTTAGGAAGTACCTCTCACACTCTTGAGGTCATGTGCTGACTCTTCCTTAAGAAGTCCAGGAGTAGCTAAAAATAAGCTGAATCTAACACACACAGAGAATACATTTCAGTTACAACTAATGGAATAAGCAGTAAAAATAAAAGCAAAGAGACTGAGTCCAAACCATCATTCATCAGCAAAACACTCATTCTGACATATGGTTATGTTTATGGTTTTGTGTGATATTTAAATATAACAGGGAAGAACACCAATTTTTAAAAGAGAAACAGTGATCTTAAAAAGGAGCAAAAATCAAGACGTGAGTGCATGTGCCAATTAACTGCATGGGAAGCAGAGGTGCTTCTGCCTGTCCAGAACTCTTGAAATCTAGGTCAATAATCAAGATTATCCTTCATTTGACCATTAATATATACAATGATGTAAAACGGTATCCTTTTGTCCTATGGAATCTTCCATAAGAAAAATATATTTGGAAAGGGCAAACAAAGCACGTTAGGCTTTGTGCTGAGAAAATACACGCTAGGCAGTGTACAAGTCTGAGGCAAATTAAAATGAGTAATGTTCAGAGATACTCCAAGCATCCTTTATACAAAAGTGCTCAGTTCCTCTGCATTCTTATTCTCACCAGTTTGAACAGACTCTTACTGCATTTTTTTTTCATTCTCCTTTCTTAATGGTGTAGTTTTAAAAAGGCTGTTTACAAATTTATGTTGGGATGATAATCTCCAGCAAATGCCAAATTGATTTAAAGAGCAAGCTCCTGGACACTGACAAGGACCTGTTGTAAGCTTGCTGGAAATACTTGAAAAAAATACTATGATATTAAAATTGTACTCAGTTGGACTATCAATTGCCAATGGTGTACTCTAGATAAACTGTTCCTCTGGAGTCTCACTAAAGTTTGTAAAAACCTATTGAATGTTATACTTATTATATCTGCATCCCTTCTGGATTTATCAAATCAAAATTTTTTAATTTAAAAGAATGGATATATTCTAGTTGCATGAAGATGAAGATTCCATGCAATGAGATAATCTACCTGTGATCTTCTGCCAGCTTGACTGAGACATACTTCAAGGTAAAATGCGTTTAGAATGTGTTTAGAGATCTGAAGTAGTAGATTACCAGCAAAGAAAACATTCCAGTCTCCTTATCATAGGGAGACTGGCTTCCTGCTAGTTGTGGATCCTCCTCCTGTGTGAAGTGTTAAAATATCCTTGTTCAGCATTTTCAGTTTCTTTTAGTAGGGATAGGGAGGTTATGTATGGTCTCTGTGGCTGTTCAGATTTCCTCTGACTCTCACAGTACTGGAGTTCATGCAGTATCATCGGTGATGACTCCACAGCAAACTAATTATATAGGGTTTTCAAAGTACTTTGAAGATGAAAGGCCCCATATCAGTGCAACTCCAGGTATTACTATTATTATTTATATAGCATACATAACCATTAGTGGAAGAGTAGATTTGAGTCCCTTTGGGACTAAGGTGGGAGGAAGATTTGGACAAACTCCATGTCCTCACACTTTCACTGCACCCGGTTAAGACAAATAACTAGAATTCTGAGTTCCTCTGCTGTCTTCCTTAATTGTAAAATACTATGCGAAAGCAAGTGATTGAAGCAAATGTGGGCTCCTATGAGCTGAGATACAAAATTACTTCCTAAGATGTCAGCCAAAACTTGTAGTAGTTAGCATTCATTCTAAATAAATGAAGTAGGGGATACACCAGCTTGTTAATTAATAGTTACTTAATGGAGCAGGTCATTCTAAGGTATTTGAGTGGTCCCCAGCACATGACACAAGGAAAAAATAATCATATGGAAAGCTTTTTTAGTATGAAACACTAAACACGTGTGGCATAAGTCATGCAGAAAAGAAGCAGGTGGTGAGAGAAGACAGCTGCATGGGAGGAGTGGAGAAGATGACAGATTAAGACGATACTACAGCACATAGTTGAAGCCTCTGTCAGAGTGCAGAAATCCTTTCACGTCTTTGTAGCTTGTAGATTTTTAAGGACAAGGAAGGATGATTGACCAGTTTGCCTTTACTCTGGAGGAAATCCAATGGGAAAGAATCCAGGCCCACTTCCTCTACTCACAAACCCTTTGCCGTCACCAACTACCAACATTGAGGGATTGAGCACTACAGTCCATCCAAAGTCCACAGAGCTGGAAGAACCAAAATGAAGCCAGAAGAAATTACTCAGAGATTATCCTAGACCTCAGCAAGTTACACAGGCTCACGGATTCATGGCTGGGTCATCTGTGTGCTCTGGGAAAAAACAAAAACAAAAACAAACAAAAAAACCCAACCAAACCTACAGGGACTTGAATAAAAGAAGGAACTAAGTAAAGCTCAGAGAAGGGTTTTCATCTCACATCACTCAACAGAAACTCCTTGTCCTCAACAGAAGTATGCCAGGTCAGGCCAGGTAGGATTCTTGCCTGAGTAATACTTCTTTGCCTCCACACACAAAACCCAGGTGGCAATCTTACAGTTGGCTATACATTCAGCTTTCAAACAACTACGATGAGCCTCCCAAATATATGGCAGAGTACTCCCAGTGAAACACTTTGAAGTAGTGATGCATAGATAATTTTGAATATTCCCCTTTGAATAGGGAAATTCACAGTGTAAGCAGAGCCTGTGTTTTGAAGAAGCCTTCCTGTGGAGGGTGTCCTATTATATGTAAATACTACCGAGAACAGCATGCAAATATGGTCATTAGGGAAGGTCTGAACTTTTCCAGAACAATTTTAATTTTGAGGCAAGGTACATCAGCCTTCAAAGGCAACAAACTCTGTGACTCAGCAGAAGCCGAGACTGAAAAGGCCTGTTTCAGCAAGGACCAGTGGTTTTAAGATGCTAAAGTATCCAGAGGATTTTCTAATGCCTTCTAAACTATTTTCCGTGTTGCGCTCCTACTCAGTTAGTTTCAGGCGTGCAAAAGAGAATTACTACCTCTTCCCTGATTCAATGTTTTGTATCAACAGTGATTGCATTTATTTATATATTTGAGGCTGCTTCTGTTTTCCACTATGGAACTTATACTATAGATGGAAAAAGAGGAGGAGGGGAGGAGGATGCAAAGACCCCTACCCAAGCAAAGCCCACAGAGAAACTGCTCAAGTCTTTGGTATGAAAAACTTTCTAGCAAGGATGAGGAGAGGCAAAGTTAATATTTCATTCCTCAGCTGCCTAACCCAGAAGAGTTAGAGGCATGTTAAATAGTACCCCACATTTCCTTATGTAATACTGCACAAATTTGACATGGACATCATGTAAATTTATTTCATTTCATTTACAGAATTCACGTCTCTTTATAAAAAACACAAACCTTTAGACTACTTTTCATAAATTTGCCTCTAGACCAAGTTACAGTAAAAAGACAGTGTGAGGAAATAGCATGATTACACATATTTAAGTAGTCACCATCCAAGATTTAGTAGCTTATACTCATCTGCTTTCCCCCTGCAGTTATATAAATGAAAATTAAATGTCATAATATATCTTTCTGGATCCAATCTGATTATGTTTGATGTTGAAAAGAAGTTTAGCATTGATTTAAAAGACTGAAATCCTGGAACTCATGTGAGCATTTTCTGTCAGTTCTAATGGGAAGCATGTAACTGTGGTCTAGGCTTGTTTCAAGGAGCAATTTAAATGTCTGAACATTTTCCCTTTTATACTGGTCTAAGCTCACATGCCTCATTTTGTTACGCAAATTTCCTCAACACAGCAGCAGAGACCTTTTTTAAGTAATGGGAGAGGCCACAATCCCCAGAAAGCCATTACTTTTCACCAGTGACTCCCCTGCCTCACTCCCCTGGCGGTGTATTACTAACCCAGTACAGGCGGTCCCAGCTTCTCTGCCTCCAGCTTCCAGCACTCAGCTTCTCCAGCACATAAAAGGAGTTAGCACAAAACTACCCCCGTAAAAACTTGTCTGTCTTTGTTCAAGGTGCTTCTGAATTGCGAATGCCAGCAAGCTAGGAAGCCAGATGCAACATTTTGGTTACCAGGCGGAAAGAGTGAGGGCAGCCATTTTAGACAAGACTGGTTTTACCAGATTACTGACCAGCTGGATCTGTTTAAACTGTTTATATTCTTGGTATCCATTGATAATACTTAACATGTTTACATCCACATCATCTGTATGACTTCATAGGGTCTTTGGTAGTGCTGCAGGTTAGGAAGTATTTAAGACAAGTTTAAGACAAGCTCTTTTTTCTTTTCTTTTTTTTTTGTGTGTGTGTTTGTGT
>VYZQ01049623.1:15399-26675 GCA_013400655.1 Mystacornis crossleyi
TGACTCATTGACAGGCACATTAACAGATCATAGCCCAGAGGGAGGAAGCAGGGAGCATTGCTAAAAATGGTAATAGAATACCAGGTAACCCAGGACAAATGTCTACAGATCTTAAAGGCAATAGTTATTATTAGTAAGTTTACAAAATAAATTCTTCTGTGGAAAACACATTAAAGAAGGCACATAATCCTTGAAGTTGCCCTTGCTGTTATGAAGTGAAATGATATGTTGGCATTTTTTGACTGCAGCTCAGACCACAGCTACAGATGGGAAAACGTTTTGGGAAGATGTTTCACTGTGGGAATATGAATTGTTTTCATGTAATTTTTTAAATAATAATGCACACTTTTTGTATAATTTTATTTTTGATGTACCATTGAACCTACTGATATGAAGGTAGTTGTATTTCTGGTCTTCAAAGTCAAAAAGATCAGACCAGCTTATAGCCATCAAGAAAACACAGCTTCTAATAAAGGGTTTATTCCTTCAGTATCCTGCAGAAGGCCTCAAACTTTTGCCTTGACCAACTAGTGAAAAAATGCTTACTGATCACTTTCACGTTCTGGAAAAGGAGTTGGGGATTAAAAGAAATTCTCCTGAGTGCTTCTCCACATCTGAACATTTCTTAGATGACATTCAGCTAAAAAAAATAGATTCCAACAGTGATTTTAGTGCTGATACACTATTGGCATCTGAAAAAAAAAAAAAGCTCAGTTGCATTTCCACTGATTTTTACTTAATATGTTTCCACCTTATTGTTTTAGTTCTTTTGTGCAATCATTGAGCTAGTTGTCACAGTTACACCTCAGACAGTGATTGTGAAATTCTCCTTATGATCAGCTGTGTTTTTTCCACCAAATTTAGTGAGGTTGCATTTGTAGTCCTGCTTTGAGTGAACAAATCTGTTCTCTAAGATTGGAGATTTAGAAAGCCCTTAGTAATCAGATATTTGCTTTTTGATGAGGAAGTGCAGCAACACTGTATTGAGATGTCACACAAATGTTGGTCTCAGTTTCATTTCTGTGTCAGCTTTGTGGTTATGAATTTCTTCATCCCTGAACACTCCTGTTTATTTCTGAACTTTGTTTGTAAAGAATAGTTTTGTGCCCAGTTTGACTCCTCTGTCTGTCATTCCTCTATAGGCAGTCCAGGATGTGTTGATGTTTTTATTCATTACCACTGTACATTTTCTTTGTGAAACTCATATTTATTACTTCCTAGGCCAATGCAAGCTGCTTACTGGATTTCAAGAGTTCCCAAAGTTTTAAGAACGTGACATTTCTGGGTGTTTACTTTGAGACACCCACTGATCTCTGAGTTTCAGGAAGCAATATGGCCCTGATAACTTGGCCTCTTTAACCAGCTTTGAGTTATCTTCCAAGTCACTACAAAGATTATTTTTATTATGTTAAATATTGAACAAATCAATGAAAATGGGACAGAGAAGAAATAAAGTAGTTTCTGTTTCTCATTTTCAGAGCATGTTATCCCTGTCAAGTTCTGAAGTTAAAAATAATGAAGAAGATGTATTTTCTCCCTTTCTCTGTAATGAAAGTAGAAAAGCTTCAGATGCACAGGAAATACCAGAAAGAGGAAAACAAAAGCTGTATCTTTTTCCATTAGAGAAGGAACATATCCAGGGCCTACTGTCATAAACTTCACCAGCATTATTGGTCTCTGAGCAAAAAACAGAACTCCGGTATTGTTTTAAAAAAGTATTCCTGTCTGGGATAAGAAGAAGCATATAAAACTGATAAATACCTTGAGTAATACTGGTTTTGCAGCTGCCGAACTGAAAAAAAATATTTATCAGTTTTAGTGCCCTGATGTTTATGCCTCATAGCAACCTCTACAGGAAAATTGCAACATTTTATTTAATGTTTGCAGCTTTGGGTTCTGTTCATGACAAGGAACAGAGCAAAGTAACTAAAATTACTGTACACTGTAATCTCTCTCATGTTATGCCAACATGTCTTGCCTGGCATGATGTTCCTTCCCTTCTTCCATGCCCTCTTTCCTTCCTGAAGCTTATGAGCTGTTCCCCACTCTAAAGGCCTCCTGCCTGTTTAGCTCCAGGAAATATGAAGGATAAGGACATGCTACAGCTAGTTCATCTGAGGAAGACCAAGGTGGTCCAGGGACTGGAGCACCCGGTGATTGCAAGGGTTGGGCTTGTTTAGCCTGGCAAAGTAAAGTCTGACCGGCGGGGATCCCTCCGCTGTCTTCCACTCCCTTTGCCTTCCTGCTATTCCAAGCACTTGTTTGCTTGTTATTTTTCTGGCAGTATATGAACAAAAGATTAAGAAAGTTTCTAGGATTCCTGAATCATGTACTCCATGCGACTTGCACTTTGCTATTACCTGTCTTGCACTCAGAACTCTAAAGCAGGGGATTGGACGCAGATTTTTAGGGTTTCTTGTTGTTGACACTTGTATAACTATTGGCCTTTCCAAGTCTCTCTGTATCTTTTTGAACTGTTAGACCTCTTCTACCTTTCACACTCCTGTTGTGATAAATTAACAAGTGGGAAGTCCTCTGGGTAGATTATATTCTTTTCTTCTTGTAAGTAGCTACAATTGTCAGCTAAGGAGTGAGATGGTTCAAGATATGATTTTAACCCAAATCTATTACTTCTATGCAATTCCAAGGAACAAAAGCATTTTTTGGTGCACTGGAAGACAGGGGAAAATAATGTCTTTTTATCTACAATGGCTTTTAATCTTAACATTATTTTGCATTATGGGTAAATAACCAAAGCTATAAAACCGTAACCAAGGTTTGAATAAAAAGCTGGAATCCTGGCCCATTCTTAGATGTTCATCCTTTAATTTTCAGTTCCAGAAACCCTGTTCATGTGAAAAATGTCAACATAACATCAAATAAAGTGTAATCTGCCGGCTTGTTTTGTTTGGCAGTTCCTCAGAATACCATGAATACTCTCTGTTGTTATTTGGCAATGCCCTTGTGTATGGTATATTCGACAGAAAATGCCTGTAGACTGTAAAATCCCAGCCACTGCATCCTCTAAGGTAGTATCCTGTGGTTATATTTCTCAATCTCCTGAACTGCTCTCTTTTCAGTAGCAACAAAAGTCAAAACAGCACCAAACATTTCCTATATTTGTCCAATTTCTCAAATACATGTCGAAAGATGTGTCTTCCTTTTATGGCACTTGCTTCCCCACAAATGAGGCAAGAAATTTCCTAGCGAAATAGGTGCAGTTTTCTGAAATTTGAAGAGAAAGATATTTAAATGCATAGTAAAGATCAAAAGCTTTACTTAGACAGTGGCACAAAATTAAAGTGTTTTCATGATTCATAACAGTGCTGAGGCAGGGTCTGATGGCCCCAGCCTGGGTTGAAATGGCATCCTGGGGCATGGCAGGATGGGGAGATCCCCATGTTTATTTGGAAATTAGAGTCAGGCTCAGCATTTTTCTCTGAAAATACTATTTTCTGCTCATGCAGTATTTTAACTTGGGAAATCCTTAAATGGTCATCACTGGGACTATTCCTTCACCAGGTTGGACTGTAAAATAGTACAAAACCTGTCCCTTACGAGGGCTGTATGGGCTGTTCCCGCTAAGGCTGAAGGTGTGCTTGGAGGGACAATGGCTGCTGGCGCTGGAACGTGACTCAACGCAGCAGAGTCTTGCTGGAGGGATGGAAGAGAGTGAATACAGAAGTGGAATAAATTAAGAACTGAGATATTACACATATAATACTTGAACTACAGACACCAAAACAGATGTTAAATTTAAGAAACCCCACAGTCATGCTCATGAATCTTCATGTTCATATTTCAGGTAATGCTTTGTGCTGTGAATTATTGAGATTTACTGGGAAAAAATGGTGGAGATTGTAGCTGATGATCTACAGAAATATAAAACCAGAACTAAGAGACCCACACTTTAAAATAAATGTACTCGCCATCCCTTTCTGGCAGACGATACACAAACACAAGTTCTGCATATTCTAAAAATACAGTAATTGGAAGCAGAATGTTTTTTTTCAGAAGGGAATATGCTGGAAATGTGAATGATAGCTATATCCTGCCTTATATACCAGTATACAGAAATAGTGCTAGAAATGTAGAGTGGATTAGAGTCACAGGCAGTTTTTATAAATAGATATTTTAGACAATTCTCGTTGAAATTAGCTCTAAATGGAAAGACATTAAAAGGAGAGACAGATGATACTCTTTCAGCCAAACACTGATTGTGTCAGAAGCAATATTACCGATTTCCTGAAATAAAGATTTTCTTTAACAGCCCTACTCATTCAGCAGTGTAACTGACTCAGTCCATTTGTGATATGTCTCAAACTTAGTCTTCCTGCATTACTAAGACTTGCAAGTTATAATTTTAAATTTCTCTTTTACGTGAAAATAACCCTATTTTCATATTTCTAATCATTTTATGTCTCTTATTCAGAGGTGAATGGGTAATATTATGGAGATATATATATATACTCATATATGTAGATATGAGACTAGGTATCACAAGAAGAGTTTTTCCTATCTTCTGCATAGTAATATCATGTATTTTAATAGATTCATCTTGCACATTAGAATAAACAAAGAGTTCTTGAAGTCTCAAAACCAAAATATATTATTCATTCCTTCTTAAATGTACTTCTAAGATGGTCTCATAAGATGTGGTGATGTTCAAACTGAACTTAGAGATGCTAGAGAGGTAAAAAACCCTCTGGATGAGCATGTGCAAGAACAGTCTCATTTCAGCTCAAGGCATAGGTCTTACCTAGAAGTGGTCAGAAAAGGCAGATCTCCCTTATTTTATTACCTGTCAACTGTCTTTATCAGATTTTGTGCATGTATTGCACAAAATATATTGCATTCAAAAATGTATGTAGGTCAAAATATAACACAGTGGTTTTATGGTAACTTACAGCACTATGAGTTTCATTAAAATATTTTTCATTTTGGCAGAATGCTTCTGTGATACCTAGACACTCCACTCCAGGTAAATTAAGAAAGTGTAGACAGCTGTGCTTTTAGAACCTCAGAAGATCCAAATAGCTTATATTTTACATGTAGAATGGCTTTGTTTTCCCCGTGTTTTGCATTCTGTGTAATCAGAGTGAATAGGATGATAAATTATGATCTTTATGACAAATTATGATCATTATGATAAAATGTGTTTTGTGATTCATAAGTTGTATTTCGCTGCCATATCTTATATACATATTTTTCGTATACAACAGATTTTGTTTTTTGCAGTTTTAAGAATGGCTCCAGCTATGACAGCTGGGAAGATCTTTCTTTATTGCCAATATTGTATGGCATTTTGTTCCAGTTTTAAATTCACCTTCCTTTATATGCTGCATCTGACTGTATTCTTGCTAATTTTTCCCCAGGTTCCATACCTACACAAAATGCTGCAAAAGGATACATATTTCTAAAACTGAATGAATCAATTCAGCTTTGGCAGCCAAAATTTGCAACCAACATTTCTCACTTAATATGCAGACTTTTGGCACATTACACTGGACCATGATTATCCTGTAACATTAGTAGCATTGTGCATTGTACTGTGGGAAAAGCCACATCTCAGTGTGATGGAAATTCCACTGGAGAAAGAATTAGTTCCTTCCAAACCAATTGAGTTTTGCCTTTCATAAACTTGTTGGAAATGGATCAAAATGGAATTTCATGAATTATGGCCAGATTTTCAATAGGTCTCTGTACCCTGAGTTAAGTTAGGGTTTTTTTTTCCCAGAAAGTTCAGCTTCTGTTTGGCACTGGGACTGGTTATACTCTGGTTTCAGACATGAACCAGCTTTTTAAAGAAGCCTGTTTAGCTGTGCTCTCATGGTGCTGAGCCCTAGCTAGCAAGATCTGATGACAGCAGAGTATGATAGCAGTTTTTGAGGTCTAGTCCGAGGTCTAGTACCCCATTAATATATCTAAGTAACTTCTGAATGGAAGGTGACTTGTAACTCCCCATCTTCAAACGCAGGTCGAGTTTACATGAGCCTCTATGCAGCATTAATTTAAATGAAATGGTGGTGTTTCCAAGAATTCCTTCCACGTAAGAACTCATTCTGTCTTCTATGAACATGTGTGTGGAGGACTTGGCAGTTCACTTTGCCATCCATAGCTACAGTAAACTCATTCCCTTTACATCATGAGATTGTGCTTTGCAGTTACCCAGTGCTTTCCACGAGGAAGGAGGAGGTGCCTTCTTACAGAAAGGTGGACAGTAAAGAGTAAAATATGAAGTCCTTTGCTAAAATCTTTTTCTCCCTGGTTAGCCAACCAGGCCATTTGGAAGGAAACTGCATAGCAAGTGCTCTGTGCTGGGGATCCCATACCTAGTTTATGTTTTGGAATACAGAATCTTGGTCCCTGCTGAACTTCATCAAGCCCAAGACTGGGAAAATATCGTCTTTGAGTGGGTAAATTTGGATCTCTTTGCTACATTGTACAAGAGTAAAAAGCAGAATAATTTTCCTGTGGGCAATTATCAGTGTAGAAACTAGAAAATGCTCCAAGGAGACATAAAATAGATTAAAGAATTGTCTCTTTCATATTAAAAATATCCATCCATCTTTCCTAAGAGGCAAGACACAAAAGGCACATCTGCTCAAAGTGTCTGCCACGGAACAGAAGCATATGAGCTAGCTTGTATAAAAGCCGAATTATTTTAGCAAACGATGATTAAAAATGAAATCAGTTTTATAATTCCTATAAGTCTCTCTGTCATCATATATATTTAAATGAAATATAGGCAGTTGAACAAGAACAATTTAAAAAACACCAAAACCAGCAACAACTTATCTCTCTGCCTTCTCTTGCACTTTAACATTTAGAATTTTTTTGGAGGTTGTTTCCTATCCAATTGTGACTTAATGTGTATTGAAAAATGAGGTCAATTTTAGTGCTGCTCTTCTTAACTGGGGAAAAAGTTTATGTAGTAATGTCCCATGTTGTAATCGTCTAAACACATTTCAAAGGGCACTGGGCAGAGGGTGAAGAAGCAACAGGTCAGATTTACCAACTGGACATTTACACTCAAGAAAATATAATAGCAAAGGATGGAAGAACCCGGCTGGACTGTTCATTCTAGGGAAGAGAAGGCTCAGGGTGGATCTCATCAGTGTGTATAAACACCTGATGGAGGGACAAAAGAAGACAGAGACAGGCTCTTTCCAGGGGTATCTAGTGACAGTACCAGAGGCAATGGGCACAATCTGAAACACAGGAGGCTCCATCTGAGCATCAGGAAAACCTTTTTCACTGAGTGGCTAAGCAGTGCCACAGGTTGTCCAGAGATGATGTGGATTCTCCATCCTTGGATAGACATTCAAAAACTCTCCGGACATAGTCTTGGGCCACTGGGTCTAGGTAGACTGGACAAGATGACCTCCAGACACTCCTTCCTGGCTCAACAGTTCTCTAATTCTATGATTCAGTAACTGGCTCCTGCTTAATTCTTGTGATGCAAAGCGGATTATACCTGCGTGCAAAACACTTGGGCAAATGTAATAAAATTAATGTAATTTGAATTTCTGGCACAATTCCTCATGTTGTAAAAATAATTTTTGAAGTAAAGCACAAAGATGTTATTAGCAGTGTTCTATGACTTCCTCAGATTTTGATGTCTTGCCAGTGTATCCTTCCCCCGCAGCTCCCACTGCAAACTTATCTCAAAGAAATGTTGAGTATCCATCATAAGCAAAGCAATTTTCCAAGGATTGTGAAATGTGTCATGTAAATTTATGCAGTCACTGTCAAAACATTTAAAACAGAGGCTTATTTTCAGAAGTGAACCCTTACAGAGGACAAAATTTTTTATGTAAACAGATGACAAAACACTAAATAGTGACTGCAGTTTTGGTAGGGGACGTGTGCAGGGGTGGCTTATAAGCACTTCTGCTGCGTCTTCCATGACCTAGTGATGTTCCAGGGACTGCATAATTTCCCACCCCAGGTTATCCGGCATGTCACAGCTCTGATCCCACACACAACAGAACTGTGTGCTTTGTCTCACACACCAGTTTCTACCATGGTTTGAAAAACTGAAGTTCTGAACTGGTTTGTGTAGAATTGAAAATTGAGGTCATTTATTCCACGGAAAAGCTCTTGAGGAAAGAGCCATCTTAGGACTGATGAAGGGTGATGGAGTCGGTAGGTCATAAAATAGTTGATTTCTGACTGTGCTCATCCAATTCCTGCTCTTAACCTTTCTCCAGCACCTTGCAAAATAAATAATTGTAGTCAGCATGGGAAGTGAGATTTTTACAAGACCCTTTTTAAATTTTAGACTAAAAAAGTGAGGCAATAATAGATTCAGCTCTTTTTTTTCCCGATTTTGTTCTCTTTCCTCATAAGGGTCTGAAAGCAATGGAAGAGAAAGAAGTAGAAGACCAATCTTCACCCCCACTCAAATGCCCTACTTTAAATTAATCATTAGCTGCCACTCAGTGAAAACTTTGGAGCATGGACCCTGGCACTAACTGGAACACCAGTGACACACCGATGGGGGAACCTTCTTATCTATTGAAAGAGCTGTTTATTGATTTGTCAGATCACTGACATCTGTCTCTCAGTGGTTCGTCACTTTGTGGCACATTTTTGTTTGAGTATAACATATTATTTTGACATTATCACTAAATTTTACTTTCTGGAGAAGTAGATTCAGGCTTTTCAGTGGAAGCTTGGTTTATTGCCAGACACTGTCACAAACACAAACATTTTCAAGAAGGGATGAATTACACGTTCATATCTAAGTGGACCCACTTAGTTCTGTTACAGTCGTAACAAAATACTGTGAACAAAAGCATCTGATCTTCCAGAAGATAAACCAGCAGTTCACATTCCTGCCAGGAGGACAATCCATGACTCATAGCTCTTTCTAGCTATGGTGCTCTTCAAGAAAAGGCTGAAATAGATTGTGTCAGCTGGTGGGAAACTGCCTTCAGAACACTGATGAATAGAGGAAAGTTTTGATTGCTCGTTTTCATTTCCCCCAGGCATCATTCAACAAGTCAAGTCTAAAATTAATGCTTATGACACACAAAGCCGAATGAAACCCTAACAGTGGAGGCTTTTATGGACTGTGATGTCATGCCTAGAGACAAGTTTGTTTATGTGGTTGAAAGGGGATTTACTGGTCTTTCCCACTGCTTTTCGTCTGCCCATGCCAGTACAGTCTGTTCTTGCAGTGTGTAGGGTTCTCAAGACATGTTTTGGAAAGAAAAACAAACATTATCTATCTATAAGCATCTTCTCTTTTGGTCTTATATTTACCATCTTAACTTTTCTGATGATTTATCCTAGTCCTCCTTGGCACTAATCCAGTACTGATTGGATTGGTCAGTGGCCTAGATTGCTCAGTGGCCTAGATTGCTCAGTGTTCACCTGCAGCTGGAAAACCAGGTTGATTATTTTCCTATCCTGTTCTTATTTTTGCATCCTCAAAGAGAAACTTTGGTTTGGTGTATTCAGATTTATGATGAGCATTTAAATTACTTCAACCTTACAATCAAATTTGGGTGATTTAAAACCATAATGCTACTCCAGATCATTTGGAAATTCATGAATTGAAACACTTCGCCCTACCTTCAAACCCAGCAGCAGCCTCATAAGAGCAAGGGCACAATAAATAGACTGTTTTCCTGGCAGCACCTTGGGCTCAAGAAGGACTTAGACCATTCTGTGACCAGCAGTGAGAGCTGGGTCTTCCTCAGTGGGGAGCAGTAATGGGGCAAGGTGGTACAAGTGGCTGCATATCCAGTGTCTGGATCCCAGGGGCTCCAAGTGTCCATATGTCTAGGCTGGCAGGGCAGCAGGTTCACCTGTGATCCTGGTGCCCTGAGGTGCTCCTCAGAGACTGAATCTGGGCAAGCTGTTCTTTTACTATTGAACCCCTAATTTTGTCTTGTTCTGCTGAGGTGGCTCTGGACGTACACAGTGACACTCGTGCCACCTCAGCAAGACTGCTGTGATTCCATGGGGTGGAGATTCAGCAGGGCCACTGCTGTTTGTCACAGCAGCAGCTGTACTTGTGCAATTAGCCCATCAGTGTCCCACGAGCTCCAGGACTTCCACTCCCCCAAAAATACAAGTCCAGCAACCCCAGGCACGGAAGTTCCTGTGCTCTCTCTCTCAAGCACATTAACATCCTATTATAACTGTTTGCAGGGAAAATCTCCTTGTGCTCACAGGCTGTGCAAAAACCCCAAAGTTTGCCAGGTTCTCCCATTCTTTCAGGGGCTCACTTCAATTTTCACATTTAATGAAACATCTCATGATTATTTTATAATTTTGGCAATCTAACAATAATTTTTGTCAGTGAAAACAATCAGTGACTCCCCCTAGAAACTGGCAGAAATAATTTATTTTTTAAATACAAACCAAAATACTGTGTCTGTGGCTTCTAGGGTAAAGTCCCACATTATTCTCCGGCTAATTTCCCTGGCAATTCTGATTGCTGCAGTGTTTCATAAATGGATCTTCATTTGTACAAACTCATACCTTCGTAGCGGTAATCCTGTTTCAAAGCTTTTCTGTTTGCTTTTCTGCACATTATAGATGATGAATTATCTTTACTGAGCATTTGCTACTTAGTGATTTGTTGTTTGGGGTGTGGTGAGTCACAGTTGCTGTTTATGCCCTTTGGAATTTTTCTATGAAGAAGGGAACTTTGGAATTTTTCTGCAAAGAAGGGAACTTTGTGCAAAGGCACTTGGGTCTTTGTTTTGGACCATTATTTGGAAAATATTTGCAAAGGCAATGTGGATGTGCTACTACGTGGAGAAAAAGCAGCAAAAGACAGCATGTATGTTCTAGTCCTATGAAGCATTCCTGGTCCAGAGAGAATGGAAGTCAACCAAAAGTCTTTCCATTGACTGTAGTGGGTTTTGGATCAAGTCTTGTGTATGTAAGTGGCGTCCAAATATCTGAGCTGTTCACAAATGGTCCATGTCTGTTATAGTTACCAGGAAATGCAGGCAATGGGCCAGGGTTCAAAGATTCAGCTTTTTCAAATCCAAGTCACACTTACAAAAAGAAAGATGGCTTTATCCAACCTGTTCCAGTCCTCCAGGGTACTGAGTTTTCTTATGATTCAAGTCTTCAGCTATTAAAAAAATAACAAAACTTTCCTAGCTAGTTGCATATTGGGCAGGAACTAGTAAATCTCAGGAAAGGTGGAGTGTAATTCTGAAAATGGTCATAAGTGTAGCTGGGCTGGAAAGTAGGAACACAGTGACTTTGAAACCAGACCTCTGATATAAATAAATCTAAAAATGCAC
>VYZQ01049632.1:21237-34892 GCA_013400655.1 Mystacornis crossleyi
GAAACAAAACCAGGATATTTTTGTGCTTTTTTTTTTTTTTTTTTTTTTTTTTTTTTTTTTTTTTTTTTTTTTTTTTTTTTCTGTTCTGTCATCTTATCTTCTTAAACTGTGGGATTTAGTTATCTAAGCATAGATATTATTCTATGTTCAGCCTGGTTTTTTGGTGATTCTAATCAATTTTGCTCCATGCAAATCTGGCCAATTGTTTGGTGATTAAACTTGACCACTTCTTGCTTATATGCACATAAAAATAATCAAGGAAACAATATCCTGACCAGCACTAGTGGAGGAAAGGACACATTCCTATAAAATAAAGTTAAACCAAGCTATTTTTAAAGGTATGCAAATGACGTGAAAGAAGACAGGAAACCACATTTAAAGTGTAAATCAAACCCATTGTTTTGTAAAATTTCTGGAGAAGCTTCGAAAAACGGCTTTTTCTGCTTTTCTCTCGCAGAATTTTTGTTCACTACAAAAGCAAAAACAAAGCAACAGGAAAATGAAGTGATGTTCCTCCTCTGGCAGAGAAGTAATGAAGTTCCTCCCCTTTCCAAAGGAGATCACAGTTTGCCAGCTTTGGCAGCCACTGTAGTATTTAAAATAGAAACGAATCCCAAAATGTGATTTGGCAAAGACCCGCTGAAATATTCAGTAAGTCTGTTTTCCCTCTTTTCCACTTCCTTTCTACCATTCTAATAATATCGAGAGAAGCTTTCAGGCACCTCGGGGATGAAAGGCACCCGTGGCTGACACCCAGACAAAGAGCCCCGTGAACTTTAGCACACATGGAACACATGGATCCGACAGGCCAGCTTTGTACGGAGAGGGCTCCTTGTATGGCCAGGGCCCAGAGCGCTGGGACGCTTCCAACAGCTGCTCTTATTCTTACACACAGCCCCAGTGCGATGGAGGCACCCTCTGGGCCTCCCCGACCCAAATGCATCCGTTCCTCTGGCACTGGTGAAAGCCAACAACACCAAATTTTGCCACAGGTTCCAGCAATTTTTCAGCACGTGCAGACAGAACTATGATCTTCCTACCACTTTTGTTTTCACCTACACTGAGGTGAATCCTACCAGCCAGAACACACAGTATTTTATAGACATGCTGTGTTGGAAGAAAACAAGGAAAATACAGGTGCACGAGAAGAGAGATGCAGCAAAGACGTGAACCCTTCATAGGGATATCCGAATCCACTGCCAGACTGAGGCATGCTAGCTGGAGTCAGTATGCAAGAAACTCCACTCAAGACAATTGCTTTGGAAAAAAAATTACTTAATATGAAACACCACTTGGCACTGGGTGGGGACAGTAAGCCAGTTGTCACAGATGCTCGAAGCAACAACAGAAAGCATGTTTTATTAACAGAGGTCCTGAGCTCGATGGGAAGGAACCGCGACAGTTCAGCTTTAAAGAACTGTCTTCAACAAAAGGAGCAGATCGTGTGGCACCTATAACCACCGCTTCACTGGGCTTTCACACTACTGACTGCTCTCTAACTAGGAGGTGTTGTATAGAAATTAATCCATCTTATTCATTCACAGAATAAAACCTATCAAGGATCTCTGAACCCACAGAATGTTAGCTTCCTCATGCAAGCAGCCAGCCAGCTGACTCATTCATACAGCAGTTTCAATTCCAAAGGTGGGCAAAAAGTCTTCAATATATTTATGCAATAGCACCACATTACCAAAGTAATTCTGTTCAGGATCTTGTGCCATACCTCCAGAAAACGTCAGGACCAAAACTCTCTTGTTCCAAGGGTAAAGAAACTTTCCAAGCATCAACATTTTGTCTTCTGTATGTTTTAAGCTTTAGAATTTTTGTAATCACATCCCAAAGCCAGAGTCATTTCTACTTTGCCATCAATGAAACTGTTCAAAGGCAGCAGCAGGAAGACTCAAAGATTGATTTCACAGATCACTGGTGCAGGCAGTGTTTGTAAACTGCTGACCCCAACCATGGAGAATTGCTAGGGCCTTGCAAATTGAAGGGAGACTTGGAGCCTGCTAGACACTTTAAAACTGATTTGAAACCTGAGGTTCGCCTGTCAGTTTTTCCTGAAAAAAAACCTTTTAAAGGAGTTCATTCTAAATGAGTCATATTAGCCCACACAAGCAAATCAGCACATTGTTCTGATTTCCCCTCCCTAAAATGCATCGTGTCCTCAGTACAATGCTACTGCACAAGTAACCCAGGACTTGCCAAAAGCTACCACCAAGTTTTAATAACAGCAGTCCTATTTTGTATATTCTCAAATCAAACAGGAACTAAATCAGCCTGCTAAAAATCAGCCAGTACTTCAAAATCTCCAACGAAGATTAAGAAATAAATCTCTGCAATAACGCATTAGCCAGCTCAGAAAGAGCTTCATTTGTTTGCTTTAAGATAAGACTGTGGCACACACATGAAAACTGCTGTGCAAAAGAAATGACAAAAAGCACCAATTAATTGTACCAAATTATTTTAATGCAGCTCATCGCTACTAAATGTTTCGGACAACTTAATAGTATTTCCACTTTGCCTTTTTGGCTGCTCTTTCCAATTGATTCAGCTCCACAAGTGAGAATGTTTGCATTGTCAAAGTTTTTGTCACCATCAGCATTTTGTTGAGAACACTATGCCCCATTTTAGATTACATATTTTTTCATATTTTATAGAAGAGTGAAAAAAATTGTGAGTGCATGTCATTCTGCCAATCATTCTCATCTTATTAACCTTTTGTCATGGCCTGGCAATACCAAAAGACTTCAATGCATTTTTCTGTTTTGCAAGCAGACTGCTTTACCTCATGTCATAAATGATGGCAAATGTGATCCCGAGGTCAACAAGGAAAATTGTAAAAATGAGGCTTCCTTACTTACAAGTATTTATTCAGTCTCTGACTTGGAGTTTAAAGGCAGGATCTTCCATGCTCTAAAAAATAGCAAAAATCTGTTTTAATCCAAAATTTCAATTTTTAGATGGGAGAAGAGCACCTATACTAAATAATCTGAAAACTGAGCAACAAGCCAAGCATCATCCCAGTTTCCAAGTTTTTCCCATTGCTGAACAGTACAAATTAATTCCAAAGATGACTCTCAAATCACATGTTAAGTATTCGGCCATAAGAAAAGCAAATACTCATCAGCAGGTTGGACTGCAAGCTTCTGATATTCAAGGCAGCTCTTCCAGCTCACAGAGAAATATTTCACTGGCAAAATGTACGCTTGCTCTGAACTGACTGTAACACATGACCTGGCATGTGCTTTGACAGCAAGTTGTTCAAGAAAGATGACAATACAACAGAGTTACAAAAACAAAACACAGCAGTGCCAGGATAAGCCCCTGGAAATACAATTTGTGATGTAAAGCCATAAATCTTTAACATTCAAACGAAAGACTTGAAGCTTTTAGAAGCAGCAGCCTAACTGCTGAGGTTAGAAGACATTCCCATACTGTATTATGGCAACTAAATAAATATTTACCATGGCTGTTTTCAAAAGGCTGGGTTAACAGAGTAAGACCATGAGAGTGTTCTGGGTCCTCTTTTAAACACTAGAATAATTGACTTCAGGCAAGCCAAGCTTTTATTTATCTTATTTGTAAAATCCATAAATTAGTGAGTTCTGGGTTTTGATAGGAGTTGACTTAAAAAGCCATTTCACTCTGCTGCCTCTCTGCTTCCAACACACAGGCAGCTGGGATGCTCACTGAAAGTCTCCTCAACCAGCACTTTAAAGGAAAAAATACTTTAGCAAACCAAAGTCCCAGCAAATACCTGGAGAGATGAGCACTTCGGTCACACTCCCCAGACAATGCTTCTAAATCACCACTACCTTCTAGTGTACTGCTCTGAAGATAAAAATGGGCTCTTCCCAAAACAAGAATATAGCTACTGTGTAACTATATACTATAGTATATTTAACTACATACTGTAACATTACTTCCTAAACCACCATTAATTAACCATGTCACTTCAAACAAATGTATCTGTAAGATATACACACACACATCCAGATAAATCTGAGCAGACACATACCATTCTCAGGATGAAAACAGAAAATGTTTCCTCTTTGAATCAAAGTTCATACAGCATTTTTCCCCAATAACACAAAAAGTTGATTTTGAGATAGAAATATTTTTTAAGCTGTAGATTTCAGAGCAACATAGTGTAGAAATGATCTTCGTGGCCAAAGATATTTACAGAGAGTCCTCTTGAACTATTGACAGAAATTTTATAGCCTAACTTTCACAAATACTAAAATGGATCAGTCAATAACTGTTTTCTATGAAACTATAAACTCATTTATACACATAACACATGAAACAGTGGAAGGTGGTGCATGGAAATGCCAGAACTGACTGGTCTGCAGAGCCAAACAACAAAATAAGCCACAGCACCTAAAACTGTTTCTTCAATTCAAGCACTTTTTTTTCTCTCCACCCAAAAGACATACTCTTTTTTTCTAAGTGACTGCCTTTTTGTCAGATTCCAAAGCAGGCCCTTCAGCCCAAGTTTGCTTTGTTCACCAGCCTCTAATTATGAGGTGAAAGAAGAAATAAAGCAGAGAAGATGAGTAATTTGAACACAAGTTCCAAAACCTAACAGCTTCCACAGTTTGTGCCAATATTTCTTCAGAAAGTCATAATTTTATACAGAGCGAATTCTTTAAGTACCATAGAAAATATTTTCTACTTAAAACACTGCAGTTAAGCCTCCCAAACAAACTGTGGGGGACTAGAGGTGTTGCAGAGCTAGAATATAGGGAAATGTATCCGTTTTTACATGGCTACAAGCAGCAAGTACTTTGTGAATGCAAAATAAAAACTTGAGCTCATGCTCAGAACTTAAAAAACTTAAATGTTATGTAATAAAAAGCACAAAGCTCAAGAGAGTTGCTCATCTGAAAAATATGAAAAAATCCTTTCAAAACAACATATTTATTCCAACACATCTTAGAGAGGCAGAAGAGGCCACGTTCCCTCTATTTGCACTTTGTGTACAGCTCTTCCAAAGGAGATGTTTATCCCAGGTCCCAGCACAGGCTGTGAAACAGTGCAGACACAGTAGGGTCACACCAATTGGCAAAGTAGCATTCAGACAGAGAGTTACCCTCATCATGAGATGCCTTCACTTTCCTCTCTCATGGTAAAAATAAAGGCAGCAGACTTCTATTGCAACATTTTTTCCTTATCTAAAGGCCAGATTTCTAATTTTTCAGGTGCAGCACAGTTAACTTCAACTTGACATCCCTTTTGTTCTCTGCATATTCTGTGCTTACATGGCCCTGTCACGTGCACCCGAGGACATGGAAGGGATGAGTTCACGTGGTTTATAGAGGGCATTCCTTGTCAGCCCCAGGAAGGCACCTCAGGAACGTGTGATTGTCCATTCTCCTATTTTTTAAGATCTCAGAATACAAATTGAGTCTAGTTCATCTCTCAAATTAATGAACAGCGTGTCTTTTGTGGTGTGACAGCTGTCCTTTCTAACCTCCATCATACACCCACTGCCAAGAAAACAACAAGAATGTTCAAGAAAAACTTACAGGTGCAGACTGCTGAGTGCAAGCACACCTCTGAGACAGCAAATCCCTTCTCACTGGCCCCAGGAAGGATCCAGGAGCTGCTCAGGCTCTGACCTGTCCTCTGGCTGTCATTTCTCAGAACTTTGTAGCAGATTATGCAGCCGGGGCAGATATTTCACCTTGCATCATCCCATGAACATTTGTATGTCTGATACACATTTGCCTTGCTTGCAGAACGATTACTCCAAGAAGTAATGGAAAAATAGCGATGGAAAAGAAACCTTGACCTGTGTGGCAAAGTCAATTAAACTAAAAGTACCTGAAATATATGGATTTTAAAATACCTTAACTTAGAGACATTTGGAAACTAATATGTGAAAACCAAGTAAAAATTACAAAAAAACCCCCTTGCTATTGCCTCATATTCACAGCAGGAAAGAAACAAAGCTTTTAAATTATAACAGTTCTGACAGCATTTGAAACACCAGCTTGAATGGACAAGCATGTTGCTCATTATCAGCAAGAGAAACCCAAGAAGCCCCATCCATCTGCTGTAGAGAGACTGAGGATGAGACTGTGCTCCTCTGCAGTGCTACACTAATCACAATGCTACCATTTTTGGAGAAGCAGAGCTTACCTTTGTTTAGAAAATGATACTGATTTTCAATTATTTCACTTGTTCAGTAATTTTTTAACCACAGATTTGCATCCAGCACAATCATTGCAACTATGAACTGAGTACTGGCTGCTTATTTTTCCAATATATTTTCAAACTTCCATTGTGATTAGTTCACTGAGAAAGTACACCAACTCTTTTAGTCAGCAGAACACACAACAATGTTCAATGTGTTATCCATGTAATATCATTTAGTGACTACTGACTGAACTTATAACCCCCTCAGTAAGCAGTGATTGCTGCTGAAGACAACAATATTCATTATCTGGGTTCATATTTCCTCCTGTGTTCTATAGATTTCATTCCCTTTGGGTGTTTAAAAACTTTTTAATGAAAGCACCCCGTTAGCTTTCTGTGGAGACAGACCGATATTTAATATGCAAAGAACTGCAGAAATTGAACTCTAGGGGGAAAAAACCAATTATGTAACATTTGATGTATTAAATCTAATTCCCACTTATTTAAATGCTGTTGCTCTGGTATATCACCTGTTTGCTGTTATTCCCCCTAGGAATTATTAGTATATGCATGAACCTTCCAGCTGTGCAGGCAGTTGTGCAGGAGTATTTTAGAAAATACCATTATTGCACAGCATTTCCATCATCCCCTCTGGGGGGGCCGAGCAGAACTCCCCGATAACCTGCGCTGGTTATCTTTTCTGACATGTTTCTATACAACACTGTTTCTCACTCTGCAAATTTGGCTTCAGAAGGTCTGTCTGTTGCTATCTCCATTGTACAGGAACAGCACTGTTGATTTACACTGATAAACAAAGATTAAGTACGACCATAAGCAATGAAGTCAATCTGCAAAGGACAGAGTAGGAAAAAAGCCTGCAATGTTATCACTATTATGTACTACAGAGAAAAATTACAGCCTTGTGGAAAAAGAAAGATGAGGGGTGAGAACTGGGCACCTTTTTTTTATGCACCACTTCTTGCTGTTTACAACATTATGCAATCCAGTATGATTTGCAATTGTGTATGTAGAGAATGTATTTACTGACTCGCCTTCTGATGCTGATGGCAATGCCCATCAGAATGGAACCTGATTCAGCCTCTCTCTTTGAAAGCAACAAACAATCAAACACTTCCCACACTCCAACAAGCAGAACAACAGAGAATTATGCAGAACACGGCAGAACTCACCATGACTAAAGCTCTAGTGAGGTTGAGGAATCTCCATCTACACCACTCTGCAATCTCACCTTAGTGCTGTCGCAGGAGGTTTTTCATGGCAACTGTTACTAACAGTGTCTCTCTATCAGTTGCTAAAAACAGGTATTTTACGTACCCGAGTGCAACACTCCTCCTGACGCACCAGTTACTGAATAACTCGACTAAAAGAACCACCTTTGGAAGAGATTTGCTGCTGCTCTGAGAAGATAAGGGGGTTAACTTGTAAGGAACCGTGACCCAGCACCCTGCCTGCCAACAGGTTCATGGAGCAGGAAGCCAATTAGGATACAGCAGCTGGAACCGACACAGCTCACAGGGTAAATGAAATTACCCTGTGAAAAGAGGGGAAGCTCTGAGCTCTGCTTGTACTGACAGTTTCTCACAGGGATGCTGCCTCTGCTGCACAAGAAATACTTACCAGGCAAAATTCAGAGGCACAGGAGCCTCAGCGAGCTTTGCCCTAACACGCCTTTGTTTTCTGCACTTCCCAAGCAATCTTCTCTAGCCAAAAATACTGTGCTTTAAATCTGAATCCGTCTCACTTCAAGGCCTGCAATAACACTTCCAAATTTTTGTTGTTACAGTTGAAAGGTATGTTATTGACAGCTTCATTAGCAGCAGAGCAGGTATGAGACTTCCTGGCTAATAACATGATAATCCAAATCAAAAAAAACCCCCACAGTATGAAAATACAATTTTACATATATAAAGTTCTAAAATAGTCAGCATTTATGAGTTGGATGTATGTTTAACACCAAGTTCAGCGAATTCTTCCACTGACTAAAACATACCACAAGCTGTTGCACAATCACAGCACGTGTAACTGCTCACATTGGCAGCTTTCATGTGCCCCTCACTCGCCACATCTTTACTGGGAGCTGTCTCCCTGCTTCTAAAACTGAGAATGTCTACAGTTTACAGAACAAAAGTCATTAAATAAACCATCTCCTCCAAAGATCATTCCAAATGGCAGGAGTCACACTCCTTAACCATATAGTTACAGACTTAAAAGTCTGAGACTGGGGAATATTGTGCAACCTGTTTTTAAGGAAAACTACCCAATCTAGATGAGGAAGGCCCAGAAGGACAATTAGCAAGGTTTAAAGCAAATGGAAAAACAATTACACAACATGACTTACTCCCCCGTGGAAAACTCCTGGACTAATATTTATTCTCTCTGAGCTTGTATATATTTGCATTAAACTTCAAAGTTTATTAAAGCAATAGTGATGTTATTCTGAGCCTTGACAGAAAGAATCAGTGATTTTAACAGAATTCCAAACAGGCTGAGAAGGCACTCTGCAGAAGACTATTCGAGGCTAAAACAAGGTAGAAAGGCAGAACTGAGGGGGGAAAAAAAAGGTGCGAAAAGACTTAACAGTTACCCAAGGACAGCTTCAGCTCCAGAGCCACTGAAATTTTAAGTGTCTCTATTACCTTCAGACACACATGCTTCTGAATTTCCTGGCCAATTTGGGGGAAGATTACATATTTTTAAAACTGTTCTTCCTTCTTGCTGCATCACAAAAGCCCCCAGAAAGGACACCAACAAGTATAAAGGCAGAACAGTGATACTCACTAGGAGGAAATTTGGCAGCTGAGACAACAATAAGAGCATCTGTGACATGTACAGAGACTTACACTAAGAGGGAATATACATGAAGTCAGTGTGGAAGGATGTCTATATTTGTTCATGTTTACAGTGTAAGATTTAAATGTCTTTTAAATGCGTTTGAAGGCTTTTCTGACAGTAAGACCCTCGGAGCTGGAAGACTGGGTATAAATATATACATGCAGAATTTACATCTCCTGTATTATAGACTGTCTTCCTCCTCTGGTGAGCTTTGTAGAGAGGCCTGTATAAATACAGGCATGCATCCAAGAGGGAACATTTTAGGATGGAGATCAGTTTTACAAAAACATGGAAGGTCAAACTGTGAACACTAAACAGCTTCCTACAGAATCTCTATCCAACAATACAATAACCCAAATCTGCTTGAACACCAATAATGCTGCATTTGGCAAATTCCATGCTAGTAGCAGTATTTTCTGAAATAGCACTAACTTTATCAAGTCGGTGATCTTACTTTTTAGCACCACACTGAATTGGCATCTCAGACAAGATGTTACTAAAACAAGTATTGCTAGAAGCCTACAATGTTTAGCCTGGCATGAATTTTATCCATTTGTTTACTGTGATTTCAAAAACTTTGCTAAAAACATCTCCTGCAGTCAACAGCGACTGCATTAAGACAGTTGAGCATTTTTCAGCATTTATATTTAAGCACATATAAGGCTTTTTAAACTGAAATATTACTCTTAAGGAAAATGTGGGCTAAAGTCTACAATTAGAAAGATTTTTAAATGCCTTTCCCAGGTATTATTTATAATTTTTTGAACTTTATATGGATAAAGTACTTTCCCCCTCCATTTCCCCAGAATTGAAGACTTAGAAAAGGAAATCCATTTCAGATTTATTACAAAACACTTCTCCAAGTGCTGTGGTTTAAAACTGATTTTGTCCTCATCCTGCACAGCAATATGTTATTACTAGGAGGAGATAAATTATGAATGAGGCTCCCAGGGGTTCTGAAATTCTGTTGTTCTTGTTGTCATCTGAACAGACAAACCCCAAAACATTTGTGGCAAAACCATTTTGTAACTTGGTGAGTTATGGTAACTTTTGTAATAGCTGATGGGGTCCCAAAAGAAATTCAATTTAAAGAAGGTGACCTCAGAGTTACACCCCCTGTGTAGTTTTCCTCTATCCACATTTTGCACTATCAGACAATCTCAAATCAACTCAGTTCACTTAAAGAGAGATGGGAAAAGAAATTGCTTGAGTCACTCAGTTACTCATCTATCTCAGGAAAAAGGAAGACTTTTTCTTATATGGTTGATAATTTCTGCTTATGATTTGGGAAACAGAGAGCCCACAGCACCACAATTTGTGGAAATTGCAGCTCAAATATTGGACAACTAGTTAGAATTGTTACCAAGTAAAAACAAGTAATTTATCCTTGTCACTGATGTCGCAGAAGTTCTAAAGCTGCCACATTCTCCTCAGGGTACACTGCTCCACTCTACCCTGCTTTAAAACAGTGAAAGTCAGCTAGCAACTCTTATTCCAGTTTGCAGCCTGTATTTTTCCACTCTAGATTTAAAACTGTACGGTAATGGAAATTCTGCATTATTGTGCTGATCCACATGAAACAATGGAAGTATTTCAGCCTTAGGCCAATGTAAATCCCAGTGCAACTCTCGGTCCTTACACAGCGCTCGTGTGTGGGAGCGCAGGAAGGTGGGAAGACTGGTAATGCCAAGGAAGGCTCTGCAGACAAGGTCCCTGCACCAGCCCGTCACAGGTGATGCAGAACGTGGCACCACGCTCCATCCATCCCTCCAGGTATCGGCATGGAGAATCCAAAGCCTTTCCCCGTGCGTCTGGGGCTACATAGCTCCTTCTCCAAAACCACGTTACTTTACGTACACAGAGTGGAACTTCCCTCACTGGCGATTTTTGGCTGCCACTAACAGCCAGTAAATGCTCCTTATGGCTGCAAATAACTTGACATTCTCTCTCTGAACTTTGCTTCAACTACTAAACCAAAACACGTTCTAACAGATTATTATTTTTGTACTCAAAGTAGGTTAAAAACAGCTGGAGGTGTTAATAGCAGAAACATAAGAAAGTTACATTTTGAGTTTCCCTGTCAGGTGTTTTCTTTACAGTCTCCCTTCACATCGCAGGTATTCCACAACCTTCTCAGTGCTTTCCACGGGCGCAGCATTATCTCCCCGTCACAGCCGAGGCATTTGCATTTCAATACCCCGCCCGTACCCGAATGTCAGCTCTGACACACCGACTACACGGGAGGGAGCAGCTCGGCAGGATTCCTCGGGAGCTGCGGCAGCACAGGAAGTGGGAACAGTGGGACGCTGGCAGGAGACAGACCTCATCTCCGAGCCCTACCGAGCAAGCCCAGGGCCGACCTTCGGGGCTCTCTTTTCAGGGGCTGGGCAAGAGAGGGGCCAACAGCCTCACATACAAAAAAAGAAAGAGAAAGGACTATTAACACCGCCTGAAATCCAATCTCATCAGAAAGCAATCAGAACAAGAGAAACAGTGACAAGGAGAAAAGCTGCAGATCCCTTCAAAGAAAAGGGCAAAGAAAACATGGGCAACTAGCAGGGATGGGAGAGTGATTCTGTACTGCGATGAGGGGCAGCTGCAGGGAAAAGGGAGCCTGAGAGCAAAGACTAAACAGGAAAAGGGAAAAGGAAAGGAGACACACAGGAGTGTAAATTCAGAAACAAGGTAGAGAAAACATGTTGCAACTTGTTAACTTAGAGTAAGCTTTTCACACACAGTTTTTCTAGCATGATACAGAATGTTAACAGTAATTGTCAATGTCTGTGGACCTAATCAATAGCTTACCGTAGTTATCCTAATATTTTACTAGCCGGTTTACGGGGGGAAAAAAATCCCCAACATTTTCTGAGTAATTTAGCCAAATAGCATCCCCCTTTTTCTTTAAGTGGCTGATTCCAACCAATTCCTTTACTTGAAAAGTAAACAGAAAAGTTACACATTTTGGTAAACATGCCTGGAAATAGATTTCCTAAAGAGCTGAAAAGTCAGAAAAGCAAATTACCCCAAAAGTTGAAATGGTATTTTGGCTCTTTGATCTCTCTTTCACTAAAACAACCACAAAACTTGCAGATACATAGGAAGTGCTGTTCCTTCAAACTCACTGTACATTTCTTTACGTGTACGTTCTAAAGTAGAAGGAATGCAAACATTGCATCCATTATGAACTGCAGCTGGGTGAAAGTGCCTACCTGCAGCCTGGCCAGGCAGCCAAGTCTGCTGGCTCCTTGCTCTGCAGCCGGTGCCTCCTGCCCAGGCTCAGCAATCACACCCCACCTGCCACTGCTGTTCAGGTGAGGAAGGTGTAGTTGAGCCAAATAGATCTGACCAAAAAGGTAATTTAGGAAGTCTGTGAATTAAGTTATCTACGTGGGATATCCTAGCAATAAGGTAAAGCCATCAAGAAATGAATACATAAGATTAATCATGGAAAGTTACTCATGGAAAAATTGGTAATGCCTTCTTGCATAGTTCTGTATTTTAGAGAACAAAATGAGGTTTTCCTGAAAACACACTGAGCAGTAACTCTGCCAGGAAGATGCTTCATCTGGATAAAACATCTTAGCTACTTTACAGACACAACTTTTTAAGCCAGTGTGAAACTAGATTAAGAGCTCTAACTAGTCCAAACGACCAAATAAAATCTCCAAATATTTGCTGCTCTTGCTACACCCATAGATTCAGACTGTGTAGATGAGGTTATAAGTCAAAAGTCACACAGTAGGAAGTAAATCTGGTTTGTCACAAAGGTAGTAGTTCAGCTAGCAATTTTAAACAAGTTAAAGTAAACTTTCTAACTATAGAACATAATTATTGGAATTCCATAAAGTCTTGGTTCCTAAAACAACCGTGTATTCTTTCCTTCCTGCCCATATATCTCCGTATATTATTTTTTCTGTAAATATCCGAGAATAAAGTGTTTTAGCAGACATTAGACACCCTTTAAGCCAGAGCGAGTAAGGGGAAAAACTCTGGAGGCACTTACGAAGCAATTAAAGAAGAATGAAAGTCAAGCTCTACAAAAGTAAATGGCAAAGACCTAAAGTACACAGAAACTCTGTTCTCGGAGAAGGAACCCCTATTAAATTCGAGGTCAGAGATCCACCAGACAATGCTCCCCCTCGCCCCTGTGCTCATCTCGGAGCAGCCTGGCCATTCTGCATCAGGTATCAGCTGCTCCACAAGTAACCGACCACTGCAAAGTATTCACATCGTTTCGCTTGCTGTACAATGCGCAATTCCCAGCCTTCCCAGCCCAGCCTCAACTTCACCCGCAGTAAAAACTGGCAAACAGACCAACCCACCTATAAGTCCAAAATAACCTTCGAGAGAAAAGGAAGGACCGAGAGGAGGATGGAATGCAGCTACACACGTACACGTTAACACGTAAAGCCTTTCAAGTCAGTAATTCGTAATAATAACAGAGCAGGGACAGAGTCCCGGCAGGAACAGCATCCACCTGGCACCCACAGCGGCTTTACCCCGGGAAATTCCTCGAAGGTGTCAGCGCGGCGGCGGCAGGCGCTCCCCAGCAGGGCGCGGGATCGCGCCGCACGCTCCCAGCCGCGGTGCGGGCTCGGGAAGCGCCCGGGGCTGCCGGCGAGCACCCGGGGGCCCAGCGCCGCGACCGGGGGCGAGGG
>VYZQ01049632.1:35241-118977 GCA_013400655.1 Mystacornis crossleyi
GCCCCGCCCATCGCTCGCCCATTGGCTGCGGGCGGCGAGGGGGCGCGGCCCCACCGCGGGGCGGTGCGAGGCCCTCGGGCGGCCGGGGCAGCCGCCGTGAGGAGACTACAACTCCCGGCGTGCCCTGCGCGCCGCCCTTTAAAAGCGCACCGTCAGCGCGCGCGTGCGTTTGTAGAAATAACGTGTGCTTCCGCCTGCGGGAGTGAAGTAGTCCCGGTGACTGGTTTGAGCTCTAGCCCCGCGCTGGGCCGCTGAGGGGAGAGGGACAGCGGACGCTGAGCCGGGAGTGCTCCCGGCTCGGCTGGGCCTTCTCCCGAGGGGCTCTTCTAGGGGAGGCGAGAGGGCCGCGCTGAGGCGGGAGCGGAGGGATCCGAAGAGGCGGGCCTGTAAGGTGTCCGTGCGCGTGCGGGAGGCGCGGCGGCTGCGCGGGCTGAGGGGCTCTGGCTGAGGGGACGCGGCCATCCCCGGCGACCCCGGGCCTGCGCGGGAGCCGCCGCCGGCAGGTCAGTAGGGACGGCCGCGGGCCCTCCGCCCCTCCTCGGCCGCGGCAGGCAAGGAGTCGGCGGGCGGCTGTGGGTGCTGTGGCCCACCCGTGAGGGGAGCTGGGGGAGCCGCCGGAGCTCGTGGAGGGTGAGGGGAAAGAACCGGGTGAAGGTCTAAGCGCTTGGTTCTCGGTGTTCTCCATTATATATCTTTGCACGGTTCCCCCAAAGCGATGATATTTCATGGTTTCTTAGTTCTATTAATTTGTCCTTTCTTTACGTCCACTTAATGTTCCCTTGTCAAGCAGGTGATTTACCATAGTGTGGTTTTCTGATACCTCTGTCCACGTTTCCACATTCAGTTGCCTGTTCCTGGGGAGCTAAAGTCTCTTATTTCCAGGTGGCAAAAAAAAAGCCCCGACCCTGGGGTTGAAAACACCGTGGCCACGTGCCTTGCGAGGCGCCATTCATTCCAATCCTCTGGAAACCAGCGCTAGAGTGAAAAGGAGGAAGGGCAGGGCAAATATAAATAAAAGAGCTTGTGTCTCTAGGGGAGTGGTCAGTCTTTTTTGGCTGCCCATTCCTATCAATAAAGAACACTTTTTATCGTGCACCTCTCATATATGTAAATTTATTGATTTATAAGTTATATACAGGTACTACTGAACCGATATATACATTATAAAACATACTCAGACATAGAAATTGAGAAAGGATAAGCCAAAAATTAAATAGACAGTATTTTAAAATATTCTTTCTTAGAGCTACAGAAAATGTTTTTTCCATCCCTCAGTGAATTGCCTTGCATGTGACCCCCTTGAGAGGCCACTTTTATAGCACATGTATGTTATTCTGGAGGGATCATTTTTAACTTAAGAATATAAACATAAAGAGCAGATGAAAACAAAGAATGTATTTTTTATAGCTTTTTTTTTTTTTAATCTTGGCCATGTGTGTAGCGGCACAACCTATTTGAAGACAGTGAAATGCTGGCTGTTTTATCTCCTCTTGGTTTTTCTCACACCTAGGCTTATGATACCTTCAGGCAGGTATCATATGCCTTTTGGAAGAAATACTCAGTATTTCTAGAACTATATCACTTGGTGGCAAATACTGTAAGTTCAGAGTTCAGGAATTGAGGGAAAGTGATAAATTTTTTTTCCTGTCCTGTCCTTAGAAATCTGGCATGTCTTGAAATAGAAGTTGGGCTTAGAAGTGGTGTCTAAAGCAGAGTATTTGGATTAGTCTTTAAAATCCTAAATTAGCTTTTGTACAGGATCTCAGCAGTTTTCAAAACTGAAAAATGGGAGATTGTGTGATCTGACCACACTGTCTTGGTTATAAATGGAACATTTTTCCCTTTGCTTGCTCATGGTGTGGCACATAGAGGGCAAGGTGACTGGTGCACCTTTTACAGCTCAGAAAAGCAAGAAGAGAATGATGTTTCTTAGTGATGCTTCTTTAGTACCTGAGGGCTGGGTCCAGCTCCTGTGCATAGCTGACTGTTAGAAGGTGACTGTAGCAATTTCTGGTACTTTGTAATAAACCGACCATGAGGAGAGAGATTCTTACTGTCTTCCACCTTCTGCCCTTGTAGGGTGCCTTCCCTGGCCAAGCTCAGGCTTCCTATGTCTGATGGCCAGGACTGCCCCCAGAACTGAGGAGAGGTGCTGGTTTCCCTGGTGCTGCTGGACTGCTGAATGCATGCACTGACTATGAGCTGTGGTTTTGCTTGTATCACATCACAATACTCTTAAGTGTCAGAGCACAGGAAGAGAGAAAATTGTACGCTAACCCGTTGGGGTTAACTTTGTAATCTTTGTTAGTGTGTCTGTTCACAGTGTATTTAAATAAAGGGTCACTCAGTATCCAGGTGTTCCCAGTTAGCAAGGTGTATCTCCTCACCTGCCAAAGCAGACTCTGCCTTCCACACTGATTGCTTCTCCTTGATTAAATAGGAAGTGTTTTAGGACCAGTTCTTGAATGAGCTTTTTCTCAAGCTCACAGGCTCGTACAAGTTTCTGAATTCTTGCTGTACTTCCTGCCCTCTCCAGGCTGGGGTTGAAAAATTAAAGTATTCCTACTCACCATTGCTGCAGTGCACACAGAGCTGTGCTCGTTTCCTTAAGTGTTGTGGAATGTGCTGTAAGAAATTATTAGAGCACAGGTGAAGAGGCTGCACTTAAAATAATGGAGACACTCTTGACAGTGATCTGTGGGAGAGATAAGTAACTCAAGGGAACATGCTTTTACAGTTTTGAGGACAGTAGGTGAATACAGAAAGGCTGTCTTTCTTCCAGTTGTTCATATACCTTTAATAAAATGCTGTTTCAGTCTGTGATCTGATTGGCTTGGGAGTCCAAAAACAAGGTTGCTTTTTGCATTCCTTCTAGCTTTTTTATTTTTTTGCTTCCATGATTTCCCTTGGAAGGAGAGGGGGAATGTTTCTTATGTTCATGGGAGCTGTTAAGTTCTGCTATTTTTAAGACAAGAAGAGTGATCGATAAAAACACTTCAACACTAAGTGTTCACAAGGTATGAATTACAAAGAGTAGTTTGTTTTCAGAAACCACTATTTTTTTCAGGGGATTAGTTTATGAAAGCAGCTATGGCTAGTTGATGGCTATTTGAAATACACAGTAGTAGCTGAAGCTTTTATTAGAAATATATATTAGAAATAAACAGTCAAGTGATAGTTAAAGCTTTACTGGTGCAGGTCGGGTTCCATTGGCAGGATCTGCAGTGTTGTCATCTGACTCCAGGAGTGGCTTCTTCCTGTCCGGTGGCAGCAGCAGCAGCACAGCTGTTGGCTCTGATGGCAGCTGTTAGGTTTTACAGAAAAACTAACTGGGACTTGGACTCGATGGTCCTTGTGGGTCCCTACCAAATCAGCATATTCTGTGATTCTGTGGTACAAACCTGTAGTCCGATACTGGACCTTGAATTCTGAGGGCAAGACAGCCGGATCTGAGTTTGTCCATGCACTGCCAGTGGGACAAGTCAGGTGATAAGCATTTTATTACCAGACTAGTCTGTTTTAATCTCTTGCATAATGGGATTGTTGGGATATATATGTTAAAGCTTTTTGTATGCACATTAATCCCACAGAGCGTTAATTCTTATTAAAGGAATAACTTGCGTTGTTCATAGCTGTTAGGGGCAAAGCTGAGGCTGACATTTGATTTCTGAAGGTCTTCTTGGTATCAGTGTGACCAGGACAGCTTCTGATGAATTGCAGCTACAGCTACTTTTGAGTGACTGTGTTTATTTGGGAGAAATCTTCATTCTGTGTTACAGAGAAACAAAACCACTTACTGTGGAATGCCTGGATTTCTTCCAAGTTCCGAATTTATTAGGAAATCTTCCTTGTTCCTTGACTTTACTTTTCCAGGTTCTGATGTACTTGGGAAAAAAACCTGTCTTTCAGAAACATTAGGCACATTATTGGCTAGAGTGTTTTAATAGTAAATATGTTAAAAGGAAGCTGTGCTGTTGTCTTCGAAGGAGGTTTATTAACGATTTTAATCCCAGAAACCAATAATCCTGCACTGTTTTGCAGGAGGCTGTGGCAAGAACTGACTTTGGCTGATTTCAGTCTTTCGGACCATACATTTTACCTGGCATACAGTGATTGCAAAATAAACCTTATATTTCACTGTTTCTGAAATTCTTATGACTTGGATTGTTTATACAGTTTCTTCATGTAAAAGGGAATGTAAATCTAAGACATGGGAAGGTGCCTTTTGTGCATCATGGCTGGGGTAAGTAGTGAGGTGAGCAGTGGACACCCTTAGCCTGCAGTTCAGGATGCTGTGGTAGCATGAAAACGGCAAAGGGTGTTTTAGTCACAAGACTGAGTAGCATAAAGCTTTGTTGCTGACAGTAAAAATGTGTGAAGTGCATAAGAGAATGAGGGTAGTCAAAGTGTTGGTTATTAGTTGACTTCAAGAGGCTTAAGACTGACAGGATTTATTTCTGGATCCTTTTTCCATTTTTTTCTTCCACTAACAAGTGCAAAACACAGAGGATTTCTCGGCAATTTAGTGAATTACCAGGGGAAAAGTCTACTTTTGTTTTATTATTGTATTCAAATATGAAAAGATGATAAATTCATAGCTTTAATTATATGGTGCTGTCTGAGGGATTGTTTGGAGCCAAAAGAAATTCAACAAACTGTCTTCAACTGCCCTTCAAAATGTCATCTATAGAACTTGCTAGGCTTTATTTGGAGGAGTTCAGTCTTAAACAAATGGTGGTTAAAGCAGATCTGATTTAGCTGTGTCTGTTCTGTACTTCCTTTTATTTCAGGTAAGTGGTATGGCATGAATTAGTGGAGGTTTTGTGAATTTTTGTGTTTGTTACTTAAGAAGTAAACCATTTGTTCCTCTTGAAATTCCCTTGGCTGCTGTTCTGAAGCCTTGGACATAAGGTGGTGTGCTGTTCCCTAACTTTGGGGTATTGTTTGCTGAAATCTAGTAATTGACAAAACATCTAGTAATGGAAATGGAAGATATTTTGGGAGAATGGACTTTATTATTTGTATAAGAATAGGCTAAGTAATCTCACGTTTATGCCTGGGCCATAATTATATGTTCATCAGAGGCTGAATTTCTGATGTCATGGAGTTAGTGTCCCGTGCCAGTATTGAGGATATGCTGTACCCAACAATGTATGGGAAGTGTCAGTCTCCACGGTCGGAAAAGCAGTGGGGAGAGAGCTGTGGCAAAGCAGGTTCTGGTGGTGGTATGAGACCATACAGGAGAGAAAACAGATCAACACTGAGCGAAGTACTAGAAACAGTAAACTGTGACTCTTCTTTCACACTTTGAAATCTGGAGTTTGCTAACATTGCATTTCTGACAGGAAAACTGGGGAGCGAGGGGGGTGTTCCCAGTGCAGGATAATGGCACATAGAGGTAAGAGAAGAAAGCTTGGAGTGCAGTTTAGCTTTGAGGGTGTTGTTTTCTTACTTGCATTCTAAAGATTTTCCCTGGGTGTGGTGCTCTTCTTACGTCCCAGTTTTCCCCTGCTTACTTTAAGAATAGTGTGCTTCGTTTGCATTTTCACTTATCCAGGACATTGACAAAGACATCTTCTGATACCTAAAGGATAAAAAAGTAAGACTTCCTGAAGAAGGATGTTCCATTTAAAGCTACCATCTCCGCAGATATGCAAGCATCTTGTTGTAGTATCTCAAGAATCACGAATTCTATGGGATTTCTAAAGCAGATGAGCAAATCTTCAGAGTTTCCTAAAGACCTGAAATAGAGGCATATTGGAATGCATTTTTTCCAGCCATGACACCTAGTCAGTAACTATCATAGGTAACCTACTAAAATCTTCTGGAGCAGAGTGCTGGCTCGGGGTGCATTTGCTGCAGTATGTTTTAGCTGCTATTGCACATGACTCATGCTGCTGCTGAAATGAAATTGAGATAACCAGTATTTGACTAAATCCTCACTGTCTCAATATGTGGGAAACGTGACAGAATAGACTCCAACTACTCTTTGCTGAGTTTAAGATAAGGAATTGCTGCAATTCATGTAAGATATGACAAGCCAGTGTAATAAATAATAAGAAATGAATCAGAATTCTAGAACTGAAGTTCTTTTTCCAAACTTATGGGAAAGAATTTCATCTTTCATCAGGAGAATAAATGTTTTGCTTTAGATTGGAGAGGGGGGAAAAAAAAGTCATATCAGCTTATGATATAATCCGAACTCTTTTCTGGTAATCATGTTTTGTCCCACTTAAGACTATTTTGGGGCTCTCTTGTTTCTGGAATAGCTTCAAATGTTCTTCATTTCTGGCAGCAGTGGAATATTAGGGGGAGTTGAATCGCAGCCTATGGAGTTACAGCCATGTCCATCACTAACTCCTGGCTGTGTTATTTACATCCCTTTTTCTTCTGCCAGCTGCTTGTTGGATCCTTTGCTGAGCCATTTCACCCTTTCATTTGGCATAAACTAATTTGATAAATGAACTAAGTGCTCTTGTGTTTCTTCAGCAAGCTGAAACACCATGTGATTTGTCCAGGGGACAGGTGCCAGGCTGAAAGATGATGCTCTAGGAGTAGTTGGTAGCTCAACAGGCTTAGGCTGCAATGAAACTGTAGCCTTAGGCAGTGGACAGCTGTTGTCTGCACCTTCCAGCACCTGGCTTGTCTTCATGTGGGCAGAGGACCTTTCTGGATGCTTCTCTTGGTATCATGTGAAAACTATAGCCCACTGCTGGCAGAATGAATCCAAAAAGTTATCTTGGGTGATTGGAGGTGGCTCTTAAAGCTTAATATGACTTTACCACGCATGGCAGTGGGAGTTTCCATACACATTCTTTTTCAATAAGCTCTGGTATTTCTTTGAGCCTTTCTTTTCAGCTCTGTCTAGTTGAAGATACCCAGCCTCCTTGCTTTCCTGGGATTCTCCCAAAGGGAAGAGATAGGGAGTTAAGTAGCTCTGTGAGATGTCCAATAAGCTATGGAGATTGCTGTAACCAGCTGAGAAAGGAGAGAGCAAGACCTTCCCCTCTTAGCAGCAACAAGTTACTGCTTTGTAAGCTATCCTTAAATCTGGGTTGTATCAAAATATGCAGAGCTTGAGCATTAGAGAAATACAGTTTTCAGGCCTCTTCCAACTTATGCAACCAGTATTTTGCCAGTTTCCTATTCTTATCAGTTGACAGCAGTGTATAAATCATTGTGTGACATCACCAGGATTCTGTAAATTGTTCGCTAACACCAAACATTTACTTGAAATGTAGAAGGGCAAATATTTTTTCTTAAAGCTCCGAATATAGGAAGAAGAAAATGCAAGAAAAGCTTCTGAATCATATTAGTTTGATCCCTGCTTTTAAAATGTCAATTTCAAGTAACAAATAGTGCATGATTCATACTGCTTGCTGAAATTTGATGGCTTTGAACAAAATGCCATCAGTTCAAAACTTCTTGGTTATTTGTGGAGAGGTAATGTGACAAGTACTTTTTCAGTAGTTGTGGTTGACGAACCTGGTTCAGCTTTTACATTTTTAAAGAAGGTACTCAAGCAAACCAGACTTGATATTTGGTCACATTAAAACTAGTATAGCTCAGGATGGGTGTAGGCTGGGAAAGCACCCTTGGGAGCACTGACACGAAGAGGTGTTGGAGGTGACTGAATAGTCCAGCTTGGGAATATTAGCATTTAGTGAAGCTTGAGCAGCTAAGCCTTAGGTATAAATGAGAGTACAGAGGAATCTTAACAGGCAAGGTATAACAGGTGTCTTCTGCAGCTGGCACTGGCACTGCTACAGCTGCTTTGGAATTCTGAAAGGGTTGCTAGCACACTGGAAATAGAATCAGTTTGAACATGAGTTTAAGGCATATTTTCACTCCTAAAAATAAATCCAAGTGCAGCTTTGTTTAACTTCATGAAGTGATACATTTATCAAATAACAGCTTAATCAGAGTTTATTGATACAGGCTCTTAGCTTATAGGGTCTAACCTGTGAAATCATAACAAAATCTACGTGACTGCTGCAGTAAGAAGTTGTACAAATTTACTGTGTGCATAAGTGCCATGTGGGACAGCTGCTGCAGTGATGCTTCTTACTTCTCAATGCTTCTTAAAAGAAGACTGGGTAACCATGATGTAGGTTTGAACTCCGCTGTGTTTCTGGTTTTTAGCAGAGGGTAGTGCCTGGTGTTAAATGGGTCACAGTGATCACAGTTATCCCCTCTAGCTTGTGCCTGTACTGCAGCTTTTTTATAAGGAAATAAGCTTTTTTAGTTGTAGCCCAGGAAATTTTTGGAAAGTACAAAAACTTTGCAGATATTTGTATTAGACTAACCCAAGTTGTCTTTGTCTTGAAATAAGATTTGATTGCTCTTTGTTTACATTTGGATATAAAAAGCTGTAGAATTATTAACTGTATATTAAACTTAGACTGTGAGACTTTATGTGAATTGGTTTGAATGTGCAGTGATATGAAAATTGTCCAAATATCAAAGATACTTTTCTTACTTGGTAAATCTTTCCTGTTAATGTTGTTTTAACCTTAAAAAACTCAAAGTTCATTGCAAGTATGAAAAAATGTGAACTCTGTTACAGATGGCTTACTTGCATTTTCTCTATAGAAATACACTTTACATGTCTGGATTTTTTTTAGGCAATTTATTTATAAAATTTTATTGCCACTTGTAAAAACATACGTTCTGTTCCAAAGTCATTTCCACAGAGTATTTCTCAAGGGAATTACAGAACAGACATTTGTCAGGAGGGGTTTGCAAGGCGTGCAGAAAATAACTGATCACAAGGAACTTTTCAGCACGTTCCTTGAGTTTTTGTGTTCTTCGAGTTTTTGTTCTCACGTTGCTGTTACATGGAAGAGTATTGATATTCAAATAACCACACACAAAGGATTTGCATTTTTATAGCAAGGAAGAGTGGGAAGACGGATCTCAAATGCATAGTAAAGGCTGGAAACTTTTTAGAAAAGATTAACTTCAGCTTTTACCTTAGTGCCTTTATATTACAGACTTCTGGGAATTACATTAGAAAAGTGTTTTTTCTTTATTGATGCACAATTCCTTCTTCTCCAGTCTGAGGTCAGTAATGTTTGTCAGCTAAGCGTCTCTAATTGACTTTGTATGGAGACATTTGAGTAATGCTATATAAATATAGAGACCTACTGGTCTCTAAGTCTGATGCACGGTTGGGTTTTTTCCTTCCAGCATGTGTGAATGTACGGAGATCAGTGACTGATCAGTGGAGGATTCTGGGCAAGTGATGAGTCAGGATTGTGGTAATGCAGCAATACATTCCCTGAGTGTTAACCTGGAAAAGGTCTGTCATGTAGATAAATTGTACTCAAATCAGTTGTCAGTCAGTCAGGAATAGGAAACGTATCTGTCATATATGCAGTTTTGAGACTTGAGTATCTTGGTAGCATCTCAGTTCTGTGGATGTATTTGCATACCATTGTAATTAAAAATACATAAATTTGAGCAATTGGAGGTTTTGCAGATCAGAGGACTTTCCTGGCATTTGCTGTGACTTGCTACTGCTAAATAATTTAGTATTTAAAAGGTAAATGAAATGCGAAGAAGCATGACAGCATCAGCAAACTCAGACAAGTAATTAAAATGGCAGTTTATTGAAAGAATAGAGAAGTGTCAAATCAGTGAAATAGGTGACAAATCAGTTGCATTTTGGATGTTGAACATAGACGGGGTTTGCAAGTGTGTTAAGTACTGCAGTGGTTATTCAGGTAGGGCTTGAGTATCTCTACAAAGATGGTTTCATGCTGCTGGTGGCAGGAGTGTTAGTTGGTGATTCATAATCCAGCTTTGGCACAGAATGTCTCTTCAATTTTTCATATAGTGCTGACTATTTCTTTTAAGATTTAAAGCTCTTTTGTCATGCAAATAACAATATATCCTCTGTCAGGCTAGAAATGAGAACTTCTTCTGCTCATAATGTGGTGAAGGGCTTGATGTTACAATATCTTTTTGGTCCCTCAGTCATCTGTCCCTATAATCTTGTGAAAATGTGTGCAGTTCATTTTGCTGTGCCCTCCACTTGAAGGACAGAAGGTATTGAACAAGTGGAGTGGCAAGCATAGCAGCCCTGAGCTAAGCTCTTCATTTGAAGAAATGAAAAAGGAATTGCTTAAAGCTGCTACTGAATTAAACCTACTTGAAATTGCTGGAAGTTGGGTTCTGTGAAGTGAGCCAAACACAGAAGTCCTTTTGGAAATGGCAACTTGTCATTGTTTTTTACAGTTTGTTGCAATGGTTTGAGTTGGGGTAAACACTGCTTATTCAAGTAAGAGTTGAGAGTAAATCTGAGCTTAATTCTAAGGGTGAGGGAGTCTGATTAGGGGCAGTATTGGAAGTCCAGCTCTAGCTTCACTAATGGGAGAGAAGATCCTGGATTCTTTGCTAAGGTTGTTCTTGATGGATTTTCTGGTTAATAAATGAATAAAGTGAAAACTTTCAGCTCCGGTGTCCTTTTATTCCCCTATCCCTCCAGCTTTGTCAGGACTGGGGGAGGTGTTGTCTGATACACCTCTACTCCCATGGCCATTGTCAGGGCTTTCTTCAGCTGCTTTTGTCCTGTCTTCCATCCATCACTGTCTGTGTCCTGAGAATAAGCAGTGCTTACTTCTTCAGCTCTTGGTAACCTTCCTATCCAAAACCCAAAGCAGTTGAGGGCATTTGATGATTTAAATCAGTGTTGATCAGGATTTGAGCCAGACAGTGTAACATGGTGTCTGCCATAGATGACCTTCACCTTGCTTTTGAGTAGGTGTTGGGATCAAATGACCTCTAGAAGTCACTTCTGGTCTAAACTGGGAATCATTAAATGTGCATGATGCAAGAGATGTATTTCTTGATTTCTGGGAGTATGTTTAATTCAGTATAGCAGAAAATGTGGACCTTTTTCACATTGTTTCCTTTTTTCCCCTACAGCCAGGGACAACCAACAAAGAAACTGTGGTGACTAGACAGATGCTTTGCTGGGTGGATCTTAATCAGCAAAACTAATTGGAATCTTCAGATCTTTTTGTATGCTTAGGAGATACTTATATATAAAATGTGTAACTGTTGGGGGATGTCAGCAAGTGTTATTGAGAAATGCATTTTAAATAGGAATACAAATGAATTCATGCTGATTAAGACATGGATACTTAAGTAGAAGAAAATTTCATTGTGAAGTGAATGAATGTTTTTGCTTCTTCTTAATTGAACTGTTAGGTGTAAATGAAATACACTTCAATTGTCAAAAGCCACGATTTTTACAAACTGAAATTTCAAACAGAGTTTCCTATTCAGCTTGGTTACTTGGCACAGTTTCAAATAATAAGCTGCTTGGTTCTTACATGCTAAACTCCCAGACCTGGGCTTGCTGTGCTGTGGATGGGAGGTGTTAAGTAGAGATCGGTGCAGTATCTTCTCTGGTCTGCCAGGATTCTTTATTTGCACAGTGCAGTGTACTCTGAGGTTTACTCCCTGCTGGTTCTGGTCAGGGAGCAGTAGGACTGGTGACCGGAGTGTTTTGGGAATGTGTCCTCACTGCTGAAGGATTGGTGTGTGCTACTTAGAGCAGCCAGGTAAGGCTTTCCTCAAGACTTAACGCTTTCTTCTGAGTGTCTGTTTTATCATGAAAAACAAAGCTCAGTTGAGATGTGAACTGAACCTGCTGAATTCTTTTTGGTGATCTTACCACGGAGCTTTGGAATGCTATGGCCGTATTTTGTCTAGTTATACATAGATGACCCTTTCTAGAGGTCAGGAAACAGTTCCAGGGTGGGAATTAGCTGTTTTGGGAGCCTGTTAAAGACCAGGAAAACCAAGGTTCCATTACTGTAATAAATGTTTTATCTTGGGACATCTATAAGCTCAAATATAATTGAAGTTTTCATAAAATCTGAAGACTTCTTACTTTTAAAAATAAAATGTTAAAAGCAGTATCGTGCTTTTTTTGCCTTTGTTTTGGGAGATGTAGGGAGGAGCAAAATATAAATGAGTGCTTTTTCAGAGGAGTCTTTTTAAATGAAGGAGTGCTGGTGACTGCGAAGGCAGTTGTCTAACTCAAAGCCCTTGAGCTAACTTTGGGGAGTAAATGTGGTATTTGATCCTCAGCTAATCTGTGTGCTGACTTCTAACAGACTGCAAAAGGTAATCAAAGAAAATAAGTTTTCTGTGCTTGCACTTCTGTTGTAAAATGTTTAGGCTCCACAAATCAAAAAAGACAGTGGTGCCCGAACTCTTGTTTTCCACCAGTTGGCTTTGTCTGTTTCTGCTCAAGGCAATGAACTTCAGGTTACGATATTATACTGAGGTGAAATCTATGTTGTAGCCCTTCTGAAAACAGAAATGTTTTTCCACTTTCCCACTATTTAATGCCGTGTAAACCAGAGTGATGCTGACCTTTTGCAAGGATCACAATGACTTTAGTTCTTATTTCTCTTTGCAGTAAGAATTGCATGATGTGTATTTAGGTCAGAGTCTTAGACTTCGAGATCTCTGAAACCAAGCACAGACTGACAATTAGCTGAGATGTCCAGAATAAAGGTTAAGATTGGTAGTGCTTCAACGTTTGTTTCTGAAGTTTGGTTGTATTCTTAGCTTTTAGAAATTTCCTTTATGACCTTTAAACCCGCTATGCATCTCTACCCATATATAGGGGTGTTGGGATAATATTTCTGCTTTAGCTCAGAGGAACCATATTTACTTTACAAATATATGTAGAAATTGAATCATGCAAAAGAAATGTAAGAGCAGTATAAATCTGCTGTTTGCTAAATATGATTAGTACTCAAACCTGAATGCCAGATATCTTTCAGAACACTTGTAACTAAACATGAATTAGGAATCTTTTCAAGTGCAAGTGCTTGAAGGCATTGTGTTGTGTGAGACCTCCATCCTCATGTCTGTTCAATCATCAACCTCTTTGAAAAGATTTACATTCTCTTTTAGGGCTGAATTTATTGAGTGCATAGATCAACTCTGTTTTTCAAAGCATGTGCATGTTTCCCACCTGCAGTTTCTTGTTCCCAGCATATGAGGAGCAGCTGTGGAAGAGGGAAGTTGGAAGAGCAGATTAAGTCTTGGATGTGCTTTTCCCAGGTTCTTCTTTGCTCTTTGGCTCCAAGCTCTAGGCAGTGATACTGTGCTCTTAGGGTTTTTCCCTCACTTCTCTTGCCTTCCTGCCTATGATACGACAGGAGCTGCACAAAGAAGAGGTTGCAGAATCAGTAAAGGAGACGGGAAGCAGTTAACCTCTGCCCTCAGAGCAGTTTCTTTGGGCTACTGGAAACGGTTTGAGGATCTCATCCAGTATTGCAAATGTTTAGCTGTTGTTCCAAGCACTCAGCCTAGGATATTTAAGCACACTGCTGGCATGGATGCTTTTTTCTCAATCCTGCTTCAGCTCCAAAATGAGCTATTTTCATTACATATGCTACAGGTGTTCCAAAAATGTGCCCTCTGCCTGCATATTCCCATCCCTCACGTGCATCTCTGGATCTCTTACGCATTGCTTAACACTGGAGAGCAATCAGACCACTCCAGTGGGGTTATGCTTTTATTGGTTTTTTCCCCCTTGTTTTCCATTCATGATGCTAAATATTGTAATTTCCTCTTGCTTTTGGATGCAGATGAGTATAGGGAAAGCTTTATTCCAACTTGTCTACATTCTGCTGTTGATTTAAGTTAACTTTTTTATGGAGCCATGGAAGTACCTGGGTTTTGTGTGATTTTAAAATTTCTCTCCCTTTGGTGCAGAGAGGGGAATCCTGGTGTGTGCCTAGTTCAGAGCATAAAGTTTGTCTTTTTAAATTTCCCCAAATTATTTTCTTGGCGTAGTCTTTTCCTCCAGTATCCATTTTAACACAGTTTGTCTGTGGGTTCAGACAGCTTTCAAATCTTGTTAACAGTGGTCAAAGGTGCTGTCTGCTGTTCCTGGAGAGGATGCTTTGGCAGGACTGGGCTGTCTTTTCTCTTTCTTTTCTTTTCAGGAATCCAGACAAGGTTTTGTAAGCAGCGTCCACTGATGTACTGATACTTACTTGAAGCTCTTGTCTGTTCTTTTGTGCTCACTTTCTTTATTAGTTTTTCCATCAATGTGTTTCCAAGGTCTTTACAATTTTTATCCTGTCACACCAGTGGTACCATGTGGGACTGCAAGAAGAGCCTTGGCTGAACAGGGGTTTTGGTACACTTTGTGCAATGTACCTGCAAAATTTAATTTCTGATCGATATTAAACTACTACTGGAGAGTTTTAAGACCAGATTAGAAACAAACAGCCCAACCCAGTTCTTCACTATTTTTGCTGTTAGAAAGGATTTGCTAATAGCAATTCTGTTGTTCAGGTTTATATGCCTGTTATTTTGCACATCTAAGGCTATCTAAAAATTGTGTTTTCTTCTACATGACGGATTTGAGTACTAAACTCACTTTATGTTGGAATAGTGCACGGCAACAGCAAGAAAATAAGAACAAAAATGTATGGAAGGTGACATGTCATATTTTTTTCTAAAGATGGATCTTCTCTGAAAACAGGCAGAATGAGTTGCTTGTTTTGTGTGAGAATCACTGACTCTTCCCACACTTCATTTCCTCTAACCTTTGTCCCTGTACCCATATCAGTGCATTTAAAATATCCAGTTCCATGCTGTCTTTGTGGCTTTTGAGGTCAGAGTAGATGCTTTTGTGTGGGGTCATGATGCCTGTGGTGAGTCATTCTTTTAAACATATACTCAATCTCTTTCTCAGTATATTCTCACATCCAAAGTATTCGACCCCATATTCTGTAAAACGGCCATTACGACTTGTTTTGGTGGCTGTGTGCATGAAAAATTCCGATCTTTATTCCTCTGTGGCAACAGCCAGTTTCCTCTTGCAGAATGTTAGTGAGCTTGGAGTATATGCTGTACTCCTTTACAGCTTCTGTGATGAATAAAGCTTTGAGGGAGGGCAAAAGTGCTAAAATAGCTTTAAAACAGCTTTTCAATCTCATCAGGTGTATGCAGTCTTCAATTATTTTATTTTCAAATATGTAACTTTGCATCTCATTGGCCAGTCACAATCAGGATTCCTTGACATTCAGTTATCTCTAGTTCAGAATACTTGTTTGGTATTTTAAATCAAAGTACTCCTCAAGCATTAATTAATACTGTTTCTTGTTTCACTTGTGTGGTGCTGGTAAATGTTTGAACTGAGTAAACACCATGAAAAACTTCAGTCTGTTCATTTACATTTTTTAATAAACTGCTTTGCTCATGGCGCTTTCATGTTTGCATTGCACAAACAGTGAGTGATTGAGTCTTACAGACATAAATGCTCAGAGGAATGGAACCTCAGTTTGGAAGGGGAGTACCCATCTGCTCACTGCTGGGGAAGTTACCAGGCGCTGCTGTGGTCTTGGCGCTGGGGTTTGAGAAGTGTCTGTGCTCCAGGCGCCGCTGGTGACACTACGCAGCTGCTGGTTGGGGCTGTTAGGGGGTATCCCTTTTACCTTGTTAACGTGGAAAGCTGTGTCCTGTGACACGTAAGGTCCTCAGAACCCAGAGAAATTTTCAAATGGCAGAGCAGGTGAAGAAGTAGACTAAATTGTCTGTAGTAACTGGGAATTCAGAAGACATTTTTATGGGCAGGTTACAAAATCAAGTCTCATCCCTGGTAGTCATCTATTGAACTTATTTTAGGCAGAGTGATTAATGAAAAATAAAAAATTCCCAGGATTTATTTTGAGACTTACTTTTTGTGATCTGAATGGTTTCTATTTTCTCATGTGAGATCTGTAACACGAGAATTAAATTAATTTTGCAGAATTGTATGTCTTAATGGTATTAGTTTAAATGGCAACTGATGCTATCACGAACAAAGTTAATTCAGAATAAAACGAACTATCCTAATCCATGGGTATGTAATACCTGCAGTGAAGGGCTACATAGCAAGGTCTTCCCTCTGGGTACCAGAGGTAACCACAGTTAGTGGTTTCAGCTATCCAGGGATTACATATATATGTGTGTGTGTATATATGTATGTCTTGTATGTGCCTCATCCTAAAGCTTTTATATAAGTAAGAGTAGAATGCAGAATTGGACGCTTGTGTTTTTAAAATACATGTTTGCAGATGTTTGACAGCTGTTTCTAAGGTCAGAATAGGGATAGCTTTGTTAGTGTTTGCTGCAAAGACACAATTAAACTAAGCATAAACCTAAGCTTTACATCTTTCTCTTCTTTTCTTAAGCTGCTTGGAAATTTAGTGGAACTCTGGAATTTTTTTCCTGCAAGTCTCTATTTTGGTCTTTAGTATTTCTTTGTTTTTACTGGCAGGAAGTAAAATAAAAGCAGTTGGCTGTTCTCTGGTATATATTTTCTGGTTTGACAGAAAAACCTTCGTCCCATTAGGTTGAGCTTGCAATTTTCCTAGTCACAAAGACCTTTGTCTAATGAGTTGCCTGTAGGGAAAAAGTCAAATCTGATTTTTGCAGCCAAGTATGTTGGATAACATGCTTCTGCTCAGCTTGATGGAAGAAAATGCTCTGCCAGAGGGAATCTGAACTTCCTCTGACAGCTCCAAAAGCACTGTGGTTTTAATAGATGGTCTTACTTCAGTTTTGTTTCTGATGTTCTGGCTACATGTGGAAAGGCAGAGGAAGTGATGGTCTTGGGGGTTTTTCTCTCAATAAATCATCTGAATTTAGATTGTTTGCATTCTGAAGTGCTTGGATTCTGATGCTGAGATAAGGAATACTGTGGCTCTTCTGTGACGTAGCAGATTTTTTTTTTTTTTTTTAATCTGTTATCCTCCGAATGGTAAAATTTGGACTTATTTACTCTGGCAAAGGGGGATGAGAGACTTCAGGAGAAGAATTCTCCACTCAGCAGTAACATTTCTAAAACTAGAGCTGGCGATGAGGTAATTGGAACTCCTGCAGTGTTTTATAATCAGCCTGCAAGTTGGATTTCTGATGCTGACTTCATATTTAAATATGCTTAACTGTAATAAATAATACCTATTTATAATCTTATCTTCTAATTGGATGGCTAAAGATTTTAGTAATTTTTTTTTCTGTTCTTAAGATTATCTGTTGTAATGTAGTCATTGAAAAGACAACATTGTTAAGGGCTGTTCACCCTTTTCCCGGTGTTCAGGGGCATCTTAAGACTCGACCTGGCCTTGGGATGAGAAGGAAGTCGGTCTGCATTTGGCAGTGACTTCTGACGGGACCAGACGTGTGCAGACACTGCAGAGCCCAGCCTCACGTCACTCAGTTGTGAATGCCTGTGCACGGGCAGAGCAGGTTATGTTTTGTGGAAGCAGTGAACCTTTTGGAGAGGGCAGCGATTGCTTTGCTTAGGCTCTGGAGCAGACGGCACGGGGGGCGAGCGGGACAGGAGTGCCCGGTGGGGGACAGGAGGGGCTGCCTGTAGCTGTGCTGGGACAGTGTGGCCGTGAACTTGTGCTGCTCTGACTTGAGCTGGCTCCTGACAAATCAGAATGCAGCTGTGCTGCGCTGAGGTGATCTGCCAGATAAAACTCTGTGCACATTTCAAATGGCATTTTTGCTGTTTCTGAGTCTTTGAAGAAAAGACTGACTGTGGCAAATTTTACCCTTCATTTAGAGCATGTATTAAAGGCCACTGAACTTTGTCATGTCCTTACATGTGCTGCCCTGTAGTAGTGCTGTTAACAGTACAGCCATAATAATGCTGTGGGAAAGGGAGTAGTTCTGTCTAGCTCCAGTCATGGATTTGTTCTCACCCTGATTTTAAAGCTACCTGCTTTTAAGTTTTCCTCTCTGCTATACAGATGTGATTAGAAATTTGATCATATGGTAACTTTCAGTCTATGCAAAATGCAACTGAGCGAGTTTACTACTAGAATAATAATGATATATCATGGCCTACAAAAGGTAATGTGAGAAGAACTTTAAAAAGTTTATTTAAACCATATTCTGGTTTTGAATGGTGTTTAATTACCCACTGTTTGATCCTTTTTGTGTGTACTGATGTGTGTAGTAGCACTTAAATCTTTATGCTGTAAAAGTTTTTCTTTCATTTCCTGAGTAATTCTGTCATACCATATTGGTTCACTCTGTCCAGTTTTGTACAGGTATGATCTCTGGAGCATGCAACCAAGGTGTCCAGCTGAAAAACTTGAAGATACAAAATACTGTTCTCCACTTTCTGTATCGTGAAGTCATGATAGATGAGGGAAGAGAAGGAGCGAAAAAGATAAATTCAGCCACATTTTTGATAATGTAGGATCTTCTCTAAGCTCATAAAGAAGTTTAACTAATACTAGTGTATGTGTTAGTTGAACCTTTGAAATCTTACCAAATACTGCTGCTAATGAATAAATCAGTCTCTCTATTCCTGCTTAGCTGGTTGCTTTCTTGAGCCGACACAACCAGTAGTGTAGCAGTACAGTGAACTCAGAGCTGCTCCCGTTTGAATTAGTTTTATTTGGAGGAGATACTTCCTTGCATTGAAATGTCGGGCTGGTAGGGTTTAGAGTTTTAACAGTTTTGTTTTTGCATTTGGGTAGACATAGTTAAAAAATAAAAATAGGGGATATGTGCCAGCCATTAGAAAACTGTGTACATTGTTTCTTTTGCCTTTTATTTAGGTAAATGTGTTTCAGTAAAGATGTAGCTCTGCAGGGAGTTTGAAACTAAGTGGATAATGATTTTGGAGCAAAGGTTTGGGAGTGTTATCCCTGAGAAAGGGGACTGAAAGACTTGCTTGGTTCCCATCTGCTCTCAGTGAGCTTTAGGGGAGAACTGTTTTGTGTTCTTGCTCTCTGGAACTGATTAGAAGCCATTGTAAATTAACTGATGTTACTTTTTCTTTAGGATGTGGGTCGGTATCATCTGAAAGAGTTACTATCTAAAACATGTGGATTAAATAAAAAAAGTGTACGTCCTCCCAGCTTCCTGTGTTTGTGTTCTGTTTGTGTATTCTTGAAGTTGGTGTCCAGCTGCCTCCCTGCAGTTTGAAAGTGAGCTTGAGCCACATGTGAGCAGACAGATCAGGACCTGGTGAGAAGGTCACAATGGGCATAATTGCTTAGGCTTCCTTTTTTGAAAAATCATAATTTGGGATTTTTGACTGATGAATACTGTGTAACATGAAGCAGAACTTTTTAATTTCCCTCTTAGTTGATAACTGCATGAAGCAATTTATGTTGTATATTTAGAAACTGTGCTTAAACAGCTTCCTGGGCATCAGTGAAGGGCTTAATTTTCAAATCAGTTGAATTTTCAGATTTCTTGTGATACATAAAGTCCCAGCCTTGATGTAGTTTCTTTTCTATGTGTGAGGAAATATTGTCTGCACTGCCTTCTTTAAGGATTAAAATCGTATTTGTTTCATCAGAGTATCTCACTGGTTTTCTTAACGGCATTATATTATTTGTCTTTTTTTTCCTGTCAGAGATGCTAGTGTTTGAAAAAAACTCCATAATGTGTAGTTCTGATTCATAGAGCTGCAGATGTTGCTTGGAAGGGACATCTGGAGGGAGGTCATCTTAGTCCAGCCTCCCACTCAGAGCAGGACTATTGCCAACGCTAGTTTAGGTCAGTTACAGCTTTTAGCATTTAAAATCTGCCAGGACAGGCTCCACCTCTCTGAGAACACTTCCTGGTGTCCAGCCTGAACCTCCAGAGCCAATATAACTGGGGAGAATTTGGTTCTGTCATCTCTGCCACTGCCGTCCAGTAGCTTTAGGATCTATTAGACTGGTGCTTGGCCCCTGTGCCAGACTGAGCAAGCCTGGTTCCCTCACCATTCCTTACAGGCCAGGTGCTTTGGATCCCTGAGCATCCTGGAAGCCCTTTGCTGGTCAGTCTCCAGCTGTGCCACAGCTCTAAGGCTGGGCCCCCAAAACTGTACTCAGTCCCTGGTTTGTAATGGCAGCGCCAGAATTCGGTTCCTCACTGGTTGAGCCTTTCCTGTGCACAAGTAAAGGTGTTCCTCTGCTAGAGATCAACGTCTGTACCACCCAGAAGAAGTCTGCTTAGCGTTAATTATTGTCTAGATAAGGAGCCAGGATGATGGGGTCCTTAAGGATGGTTTAAGGATCTCAGCAGCTGGAAAAGCAGAAGAGAAAAGGGTGAATGTCATCCATGTGGTACTTGTGATAGAACTCTGCAAAATCTGTAAGATGTAAGAAGCAGTGACCCTTGTTGGTCGAAACCCTCTACCTTTGGAACTGGGGTGGGATGTGGGAAAACACATATAACATTAAAAACGTGGAGCAGGATTTTATATCTCAGATCACTTGGATTTCAATGCTGATTGGAAAGCACACCAACCCAGGAGAAAGCAGTGCAAGATGATAGCTTTCCCCAGTCCCTTGAGGCCCAAAGTCCAAGTGTACTGGCTGAAAGGGATAGCAGTAAGAAAGTTGAATATCTGCTGCTCGTCAAAGGTGACTCCTAAATTGAAGGAACAGGAGTTTAGGTAGTATGGGCCTTCAAAGTGGCCTGAACTGGCAACTCATAATCATAAGTGAGTTTGTTAAGGCTTTTTGGTTTTGTTTGAGTTTTTTTTTCACTAAAATACAACAGTTTTGTATTTTAGTAAGGACAGGGATAAATAAGTTAATTAAGCTTTGGATCGCATCTCTCACATTAAATTCCTGTGACAGGCCACAAGATTACAAATGGAACTAATTCTAACTTGGGGGCAGTTTGTATTGGATGAGAAATACATAGTCCTTTAAGGACCACTTGCTTCAGTAACTGTTCTATGGGATTGAAGGTAAAATACTCTAAATAGCTGTGTTCTCTTACTTAGCGCTCAACTGCACACATAGATTAATTGTGAAAATCTGGACAAGGACTTATTAGTACACTCTGAATTTGAAACTTAAGGAGGAACTTGGTTTCAGTTGTCTTCTGGGGTCAACACGAACCTCTGGTGAAGGGTGTACAGTGCAGAATAATCAGGCAGGTGGACTGGAAGAGCAGGATCTACCCACCTGTGTGCTGAGTATGGTGAATGAAGAGTTGTCTTGAGGGATAAAACAGAACTGCAGGGATTTCGAGCAACACTGTGGCATTGGCACAGGGCTCAGTTAAAATGGAAACTTGGAATTGAAGTGTCATTTACGGTCTTTGTTCTGTGACCTTAAGCACATCTGCCCACAGGATCTGTCCTGAAGCCCGTCAGCTATGACTGGCCAGCTGGTTCATGGGGTGAAAATCTGTGGTATGTTACGAAGTTTGAATTGAAGCGCTGCTGAAGGGAAACAATTACCTAGTTAACCTAACCTTTTTTACCTGTGTTTTTTTTTTTTTTTCCGCAGAGGTATGGAGAACTTGGTAGCTGGCTCCAATCTTCCTCCAATTTTTACAGATGAGGATGGATCTAAGGAAGGTAGTGAAATTAATGTAACTGGGTAAGCAACTCCTTTTTCACCTTCGGCTGGTAGAGACTATCACTGTACTTGTCAGGGAAATTGTTTCAGTGGGAGGAGGGCATTCTCATTAATTTTTTAAAAGAGAAATAAACCCGACAAAATTCAATCTTGCAACGTTCTCTTGGCCTTGATAGAAGATCTCAGGACTCTGTTTAGGAAAAACCAGAACTCTTCTGAACTGATGGAAGTGGTCACAAACTGTTCTTTAGTATCTCTTACCTTTAAAAGGTAAATCCTTAGGATTTTAGTCTTAAGACAAGTGACATTATGGGGACAGAAAGGGAGGAAGCATCTCTGGCCACAGTGGTCTCTGCTAAGTTAATTATTTCAATTAAAAATACACTGTTCATCACTGATCTCTGAAACTGATGTCTGAAACTGATCACTGAGACTGATGTCTCGTTTTCGTCAGTCTGACTCTGCTTTTACAAACTGCAACAATGGCCTCTTAAAATCACAATGCCAGAAGTTTTCTTTTAGGAATACATGGGATTCTTGCTTCTTTTGATAATTGAAGCTGCTTTTCTGTTTTGCAAAGCACCAAGCAGTAAAATACAGACTTTGCAGTCAGGTAAACCCTGCAAAAATCAGTGTGGACACTGACTTCAAATGGGCCTGAATTTGGATTTACTTATCTGGGACTTCAAACTTGTTGCTGCCAAATTAGGTCCATATTTGAATTAGGCTTGTGTTTAAGAGATATTAGTATTTTGGCTGAGCTTTCATCAGTACTTCTGCAAATGACTGGGTCACATGAAGTTTTTCCTGTAGGTGTAGTTTAGAGAGCTTCTCTGCTAAGGGGGAAGGGAGAGGAAAACTGAAATACTCTTCAAACCCTAAGAGTGAATCCAGAGCTGTGTTGTTCCTATTCTTTCTGACACACACCAAATATAAGTAACTTACAGGAGGGTGCCTGCTGTGTTCCCTTGCTCCCTCTCTAATTGTCAGTAATGTGAACTCAATCTGGTGTCTCAAAGTCAGGCGTGGATCTCGCCAGCCCTTGTGTCTTTACCAGTAATTATGTCACAATTGCTGATTGTAGTGAGTAATGAAAAGATGCTCTTCTCTCTGAAGAGAGATATTCCCATGGGCATTCAAATAATGATTCTGTTAATATATAGCAAATTTTTTGATTTTGTATTCTAACATCAATAGGAACAGTTATTTTGAATATTTAAAATTTGCCAGAGACATGAGTAGCTTTAGACTGGAATAAATGAGCAAAGGAGACTTGAAGCATACCCTGCTGTTAAAGGAATTCTCATGACTGTAACTGGGTAAAGCCAAGTAATCTTTACCCTCAAGAAGGGTTTAGAATCTGAGATTAGTCCAAAAATCTTATATTAATTTGCCCATTGAGCACAGTGCTGAGAATGTCTATGGGGTTGTTGCCCCAAAATGTGTGTTCATCACTGTCAACCTTCAGAAGTATTTCTACAGCCTTGCTCTTCTTTTTTGCCTCCAGACATCTTGCCCTTTTTTTGGAGTAAGGTAGATTGATACAGCTCTTGCAGCAAAATTAAATAGTGGCCATTCTGGAGCCTGTTGGGAGCTAGTCATGGTTGTGTTTAAATACCCACGTGTATGAACAGGAGATTGTGTGGAATGAAGTTCAGACCAAGATCATACACAACCACAGACCTCCAAATGTGTTTGTGGAGAAATATATTAAACATATCCAGAAAGGTGTATCTTGGTTGATGATGAAACTTCTGATGTCAAATTCCTTATGGTATTTTTGAAGAAGGGTAGGCTCATGCTGTCTGGTTTCTGATCCAAACATACACTTGCCTGAAAGTTGTGTAATCAAATGCTTCACTAAAAATGACACAAAATACCACTTTAAAAATCAAACTGGGTCTGACAGTCCATAGGCACTGTGGTAGTTATAGTGGTTGCTTGGATGGAACAACCAGTTCTTCAAAAATCACTTTTAAATCCCTTTTCTTCTTGCTAGTGTGAGAATGAATATATTTGCAACATTTTTGCATGTTTTAGAAGATTAGGGAGGAAGTGATACAAGAATGCTGATTAAATTTTTTGTTCTCCTCTTCTGTGCTTTTTCAGATTAGCTAATTCGGAGAGTTCGTTCAGTGGTGGAACTTCGCAGCCTGTGAATAACCCAGATTTGGTGGAGGACTTGTCACAGGCTCAGCAGCTGCAAAATGAGTCTTCTAATGCTGCTGAAACCACTGAGCAGAAGCCTGAGGAGGAGGTGAGATGAAATAATAGTGACTTTGCAGTGAAGCAAAGGCATGGAATTTTGTCTTTATATTTGTCTTACCTGCTCAGATTTTTTTTTAATAGGATCACAAATTTTTATCCTTTTGCCATTTTCATCTTCTGATTCCCTAATTTTCTCCCGTGTTGCACAGCTGCACACAGATAGCTGGCAGCTGGAATGTGCAGAGCAGAGCACCTGGCTCTCAGCTTAGCCAGAGGGGCCCACAGGCTGGTGCTGCGTTCAGGACTGGATGTTCAACTGCCACAGCTTGTTTTCTGACTTGTGAGCCAGCAAAGTGAGACCACTGTACTGTACTGGTAGTAACTGATACCTTTAAAACCATTATGCTTTTACTGCTTTAGACCATACCTTGTGTTGGTATCCAACAAGGTTACCACATACCACATACCAAGGTATCCAAGGTTACCAACATCCATTTATGTTGGTAAATCCAACACTGGTTTTTGATGACTAAATCATGAAGGACCTGAAGTTTAATTAGGAAGTGGGTTTGGGTTTTTTAGGGATTTTTTTTTGATAGATGCATTTGATATTCCTCCTTGTAGTTTGTTTTCAGCTGAGAGGTCTTTTTTAAATCAAGTAATAAAATTCCAGGAGGAAAACAAAAAGTAACACGATGGCAGGAACATGTTGATCTGGGGAAACATTAGAAGTACTGAAAATAGTTGTATGTACATAGCATTAGAAAATAGTGTTGTCCAGAGATTGCTGTAGAAATAGTTTGAAACCAAGAGGATGAGCGATAATGTTATTCCTGTGAACTCACAGTGTGCCACAAGCACATCTTACAATATTCCCTCCTTTGGAGTTTGTTTGTTGCTCCATTGGAGGTGATTAGTGGGAAAGACAATCTACTGAACAGATGAGAGTAGAAAAGCCCGTATACTGTCCTTATACCCACATCTTGGGCACATTGTGCATGAAGGACAAAGATCTGGAAGGTGCAAAATAACTATTTATCAATTATTAACTAATGCACAAAATCTCTCAAAAGTTTATTGAAGTAAATGACTTGGATGGAGGGTATGGAAGGGTGAGAGCAAACAAGTAATAAAAAAATATTTGCAGTTGCATTAGTTAAGATGATCATGTTGAGGATTATCAGTCCTTGTGATTTTACATGCCAATGTTATTTTGTTGTCCTTGTGGACTAGGAGAAACTGTAATTGCTTTTCACAATGAGACTTGTTTGGCTTTGTTTAGACAAAAGTCAGGCTAGCTCTAAGTACAATTTGAAACCTGCATCCATGGAGAGGAGATATTTGCAGCAATGTACTCCTGAAGAAATTATTTATTCCTTCCAAATATGCTTATTTTCACTCAGTCTGAATTGTCTTCTGTTTTCATTTTGCAGCAGCAAAGAACCAAACGAGGAGGCTGGGCCAAAGGGAGAAAGAGGAAGAAACCCCTTCGGGACACCAATGCCCCCAAATCGCCCCTCACAGGGTACGTGCGGTTCATGAACGAGCGCAGGGAGCAGCTGCGAGCGAAGAGGCCGGAAGTCCCTTTCCCAGAGATCACCAGGATGCTGGGCAATGAGTGGAGCAAACTGCCTCCTGAGGAGAAACGGGTACCATTGCACTCCCTTGTCCTCGTTGGCTATCATTACTGTTAAATGGGAATGTGGTTTAGTGAGCAAGGTAGCACAGGCTTTTGGTTGAAATTGTGTTTAGGAGGATATTTCAAAATAAGGGCACAAGTTCAAATGATGAACCCTGGTAGGGCCATAGCATCTCCTCCAGGTGTGACTTGAGGAGAACTGTATCCTCTAGGTAATGCGAGAATCCATCCAGAATGGGGCGATTGCTCTGAGACATCCCAGAGTTTGTGAGATGCATCTGGATGGAGCTCTGCTGTACCAACTCAGATACAGCTGGGACTTGTAAGGCCAAAGTCTTGGGATGTGATGTCTCCTAACTGGGAGTCCTCTGGCCTGCTGCCCTGTCTGATAAGGGAATGAAGCTCAAGGCCATGTTTGGGCTGGTTTTTTAGGGCCTTCTGGAGTGGACCTTGTTAATGGGTTAATTGCTAATGGGTGTCTTACTGTCCACACCTGATTGCCAGTTGGAGATTCCTGCAAAGCAGTTTTTAGATCACAGTGCTACTGAATGCTCTCATAGGAATTTAATCTTGATATTTGAACTTTGAAAACTACTTTAAGGGTAAAATGAAAAATGGGATGATGCAAAACCCCAAGATTTCCTTTTGTTGCTTTTTGCTAAGCTTGTAGAGTACAACACAGAGATTATATAAAATGGTGCATAGGCACTGTGATTTAACCATAATGGAAAATGTGTGGCAAGGCAAAGCAGTTGATTTGGTAGCAGGGGTAGTGAGAATAATGTTGCTTAGAGAAAAGGCAGGATTGCTCTTATGTAAGGTTGGAAATTTACATCCATGGAGAGGATGTCTTGTGGGAACATACTCCTGATGAAAATGTCTACTGGGAGAGAAGGGAAAAAGACATTCTGCCCCTCTGTCCCCTGCATTTAAACATATTCTTACCATCTCTGAGGCAGATTTTTAACCTAGGAAAAAGGAAATTGAGTTCAAATCTCTATTCTATATGCTGCTTTTTCAATCCTCAGAGAATCTGTCCTTGAGTAAATCTGTAAGCTTCTAACTCAGAGCAGGTCAAGGGAAGATTGCAGAGCCCTTTCAGCAGCATATTGCTGGAGATGGAAAAGAAGAATTAATATCTTACAGACTAATAACATGTCCAAAAGCAGTGCCAACCCAGCATCACCAAATTTGCACCTCAGTCCAGAATGTTAACACTGTCATCAGCAGGGTCAAAACTGTGTTGCAAATGTAAGGAAATCATAACTCATATATATTCTTATGATGACTTAATGAAAATACCAGGTGAGTAAGGTTCGCTCTGATTGAATTCTGACCTTCACTGAATTTTAAACTCATTTGGAGAAAAAACTGGGAAGGCAACTTTTTTCTTGAAAGGATTCCATTAGTAAGCATTGTGACCATTCGTTAAATGTTTTTCAGTTCATCAGTTCCCCTAAAGAATTCTCCAGTTAAGCTCATTCTGTCATACAGATGTGTGAAATACCTTCAGGCTAGTGAAAAAAGGTTTCTATTAACCAAAATGCAGAGAGATTATATCAATTAAAACCAGGCTCTTTTATTTTAATGCTGCTCTTTGCAATAGCCATGATATTTTGTTCACCTCTCAGTTGTGCCAGGTGTGTGGTGGTGCTTTTTTGTCTGTGGGGTGTGAAAACAGGAGTGTATTTGGAAGCCCACTGTTACAGGTCTGAACCATAAAGCATCATCTGATAAGATGTTACTGTTTGGCAGCACTTAATCCTGGCCACAGAACAGGAATTCGGAAGTGTTTGGTCTGTAGTGTAGGTAACATTCAGTTGAGTAAAGTATTAATAGCAAGTTACTCCTAGGCCTAACAAAAAGAAGTTAACAGAATAGTTATTATAGAAAAGTGAGAGAAAAATGGGACACCAGAATACGGTAATTTTATCCAGAGGTCTTATGTCTTTGCATCTCACTGTTTCTTCACTCCTTTCCTGTTTGCATAGGTGAAATGGATCAGCACTCTTCTGACAAGTTGTTTTTCTTCCCTTCCTCCCGAAGGGGAGGAAACTCCCTGAAACTCTTGGACTTTTTTGTTTCAGCGATACCTTGATGAAGCAGATAGAGATAAGGAGCGTTATATGCGGGAGCTGGAGCAGTATCAGAAGACTGAAGCCTACAAAGTCTTTAGCAGGAAAGCACAGGACAGACAAAAAGGCAAATCACACAGACAAGGTATTGAATGGGACAAAAATGTGTGCCTATCCAGAACAACAGAAGGCTCCCAGCCAGTCATGTGGCCTGGCACTCCTTTAAAGCCTTTGATTTAAAGGCTTGTTAAAAAGTGAATGTGTTCTTTCTATGGCATTTACATCAGCTGTGTGTAAAGGGAATTAGACTCATGTGAATTCAACTGTGTCTAGGTTGTGTTGGAGGATGTGCATTAAGAGCATCAAAGTTAGACACAGCTTCTCTGTGACTTATTAGGAGAGCTGTACAAGTCTGTCTGGAATTGTTGTGTAATTATGGTTTTGTAACTGCTTTAATTCTTTGGTTGTTTTCTCAAATTTTGTTTATTTTGAGAGACTTCTTGTTTGTTTTCTTTTTCAGATGGAGCAAGACAGCCAGCTCATGATCATGAGGTAAACCTCTTCATTTTACACTTACATCAGTGGGTAGACTTTCAGGTGAAAAAAAAACTTTTAGTGAAGTCAAAACCCAGTTTATCAGAACTTAAATGTGAATTCTTTGTCTTCCTAATGCAGGTTTTGAAAAGTTAGAAATAACGGAGTTATTCTTACACTCATTAGTATGACAAAACTAAATTTGGTAAGTCTTGGGGAGGTACAAATGGTCTGAGATGAAATGGAGCCTAGGGTACACTTAAAACATAGGTCTGTTTTGTAATGCAATGTTAAGAACTTAAAAATAGTGCGAGACCTCAATAAACCTGCCAGGTTAGCACGTTTAGGTGGGTTTTCAGGTTCTGATTTTTTGCAGTAACACAAATGCTTGTGGCTTCTTTGAGAAGAAAATGGGTAAAGCAGCCAAATAATTGAAAAATCTCTGGCTTAAACCCCCTCCTGCCCTCCCCCACCCTCTGCATATGTAAATATTGGAAAAGAGCAATAATGTTTGGAGATAGAGCTCATCAACTACAGCACAGGCATTTTAGCGCAAATCTTGTGTGTGCTGGCTGTCTGTGGTCTCTCTCCCTTGAAATGCTGCAACTTTCTCCACTTGTATTACCTAGGGCCACAGAGCTTCTTTCATGGTTACCAATAAATTGCAAACAAAGAGCAATGAAAAAATCTTGTTTATACACAGCCTCTTCACTTGTAAGCAATAGGGCTTTCTGAAAGATCTGTCTTTCTTTGTGAGGTGTTTTGCCTTGGGAAAGCAATCCAGTTGGCTTCTAATGTGTTCATTACAGTAGTGACAAGGCTGAGCACTGCTGAGAGGCAACTACTGGTCTTGTCTACCTGATGGAAAGTAAGTCTCACTTTCAGGAAAATGTTTCGATGGCATGTTTTTAATATGCCTTTTATTAACTCCTAAAGGAAGTGCTTGCAGTGAGATTATCCTTTAGAAGTACATGGTCCCCAAGGTTTTCTGATTCTACAGTCTCTGAATCCAGGTTTGTCTTTAACTGTACAAAAACTGAAGGCTTCAAGTTCTAGGCTGACGGTGACTGTTACATAACATTTAAGTTATACAGGTGACAAACTACAAATCTGGAGTCTTCCCTCGTACCCTTCTAGTTCCAGTTATCGTTGCTGATCTTTCACATCATAAATGCAGTTAAAAAAGAGTTCTCCTCACCCTGTGGGATTTCTAAGCTTCATCAGATACAGCTGAACATCAACCTGTCAGTCAAACATCCTACTCTGAAACTGTGCCTTTGACTACTTGATGTTTTTCACCTTTGTATTTATAAAATCCCACGTGCTTATCACCTGATGTGCTTTCACATCTTTTGTGTAGGGAAGTCAAGTATTATCATCCTGTACAGGTGGGGAATAAACAGAAGAAACTTAGATTGCTTTTAGAAGTGTCTGTTCAAGTTGTTACTTGAAGTGAGGCTAAAGCTTTTCATTGTCTTGCTGCTTTCTCCTGTCTGCACTGACTTTTGTTGCTGTGTTTGTGATTAGTAAGTACAAGCTGATGANTTTTAGGCACAAATGCCCTGTAAGTCTCTGAATCCAGGTTTGTCTTTAACTGTACAAAAACTGAAGGCTTCAAGTTCTAGGCTGACGGTGACTGTTACATAACATTTAAGTTATACAGGTGACAAACTACAAATCTGGAGTCTTCCCTCGTACCCTTCTAGTTCAAGTTATCGTTGCTGATCTTTCACATCATAAATGCAGTTAAAAAAGAGTTCTCCTCACCCTGTGGGATTTCTAAGCTTCATCAGATACAGCTGAACATCAACCTGTCAGTCAAACATCCTACTCTGAAACTGTGCCTTTGACTACTTGATGTTTTTCACCTTTGTATTTATAAAATCCCACGTGCTTATCACCTGATGTGCTTTCACATCTTTTGTGTAGGGAAGTCAAGTATTATCATCCTGTACAGGTGGGGAATAAACAGAAGAAACTTAGATTGCTTTTAGAAGTGTCTGTTCAAGTTGTTACTTGAAGTGAGGCTAAAGCTTTTCATTGTCTTGCTGCTTTCTCCTGTCTGCACTGACTTTTGTTGCTGTGTTTGTGATTAGTAAGTACAAGCTGATGAAGTTATTTTTTGAGAGAATATAAGAAAAAAAGGTCAAAGAAACCTTTTTTCTTTCCCTTGCTCCACTTAAGTGTTTATGATGTAGTATCTGTGAGTTGATGTTGAAGTAATTTTAAATATTGTATATAGAGTTGACCTCTACAGAGTTTTGTGGTAGGCAATTCAAATACTAATTATAATAAAATATAACTGAAGGATGAGAGAGAACTTTTAATAGATATTGCCTTGAAAAACATGCACACACTGTCCCGTGAGCTCATCTATGGGCTTGACATAGAGCATTTTTCTTCCTTCAAATTCTGGTTCCACAAGTATGACATATAGCAATGTACACTAGAACTATTGTCATCAGCAGTGACTAAACCCCTGAATAATTGTTCTCCGTTGTTCTGTTATTGTTTATTTCCTCAAGCTGCTTGATTCCAAGTAGGTCTGGCACCATGCACTCCGTTACACTTGTTAGTGGAAAGCTTTCAAAGATTTATGCACACAGGTTGAGGAGAGCAGGGGTTGCCTGGTGGTACCTACTCTGGGAACGTTTAATGGAGTAGTATATTTATTATATCTGTTCCTTCTATTGTCTGCAGCCTGACCGTAGCAGAAAGGGTGAGCTTTAACCCCCCAAAATCTCAGCTATCTCATTACCATGCTTCACCAAGTCTCCATGGACTTCAAGTCTGATTCGTTGCAGAATCTTCAAAGTTCAACCTCAGTCTTAATAACCAGACAAGATTGTTGACTCTTGAAGCATTTCAATCTTCTTTAAGGCATATGATAGAAACAATTTTGATTCTCTTTTGGTTTGAGGGATGACTAAATGATACATGAACTGAATAGACTGGGTCCTTTTCAATAGGAGGTAATCAAAGCCTTATGATTTTAATCTTCAGTGAACCTCAGAGTGGCTTAAGTACTTCAGGCTTCTCAAGAGGATCTTTTATGTGGTGGGTGATGTATTTTGTAATGGGAGAGTGCTGATGCTTTTAATGATCATTCTTCAGCTTAGTAGAATTTCTTGCCTTTTGGAAGCTGGACAGTTACATCTAAAGGCCTTAATATTTTTTGTTTTTACCTGAAGAACCTGAATCCTAGGGCTGCAAAGAGAATACCTTCTCTTTGCAGTACTCTCTTCTTCACCATCTATTCTGTAGGAGCCAGTGATGATCAAGCCAGGGGCTCTTTGCACAAAGGTGGTAGTAGTAGTAAGCCTGAATTGGAGTGTTCAAGATGGATGTTCAATAAGTGTTCTAACCAAGCTTGATAACTGCCAATGTTTCTTACTGCACATTAATGTTGAGATCCTAGATTTTGGGGTGAAATTAATTCTTAGCCGTCTAGGCAGTGTTCAGACAAAATTAATGCATTATTCACACTTCTGTGTATGACTTCTCTTTCTAAATATACGCTTGAGACATTTGCTCTGTAGCAGCACGGACAAAAACTTCAGTGAAAAGCACGTGTGATCACGAACCCCAGAGAAAACCCCAGTGTGCCTCACAGGGCTGGGCAGGTTTGTTACCCTTCCCTCTGGTCTTGCCTGTTTCTAGTGTGTCTTCAGTTAATTCAGGCCAAGTGAGGTTTGAGTTCTCGCTCAGCAAATACAGAGCTCCTCAGCTTCAATTGTGCCAGACAACAAAAGTCAGCTTATCTTTAAAAGCAGTCAATGGACAGTCTGTCTCCTTAGGTAAAGACAGGGTAGCTGTAGTTCCATCTAGTCTTGTCTGTCTTGGTTGACTGTCAAATGACATTCAGGTCACCCCATGTAGCCCCTCTACGTGGCAGGCACCAACGTGATGCTCTGAACTGAGGGGCCAGAATTCCCTTATCAGCTGTCAAACATTTAGGTTGTCTGCTGGAGGACACCAGTCATGTGTAACACTGCACTTCTGGATGATGAGCTTTTGTTCTCCATGGACACTCTTTCCTGCTTAACTTTGTTCCTGGGATAAGTTACAGGTTGATTGTAGTTGCTGCAGCTTATCAAACCAAATTTGCATTGGCTTTGTCCATAACAGTTCAGGTGCTAAAACAAGCATTAATTCTTGTTGATTTAGAAGTGGTGACTGAAGTATGTTATAGTGGGGAATTTTGCTTTGAGTCAAATTGCATTTTGTACTATTTTTTGACTAAGTTGTAGAGCATTTCCTGATTTAAAAGTGTTTCTTGCTTTTTTTGCTACAGTGGTGAAAGACCTAGAACCACGAAACTTACTGTGCATTTTGCTCACTTAGTCTCCTGTTTGTTGATATTCCTGTAAAGACTATTTCAGAATGTGTCAGTTGGTTGATGGTAGAAAATATAAATGCATTCAGATAGTTTTTAAAACTGAATAATTCTCACATATAATGTCATTAGGGTGAAAGAGTGTATTTTAGTATGTTATATGTTGTTTCTTAATTACGATGTTTGATTAAACCTATATCTTGGAAAGCTAAGACACATCCTTTGGCCTTTCATGGTAGGAGCTGGAAGTGTCTTTGATCTGTACAGCTTTTTAGCTGCCTCAGGTTTTGGTCTCCTTGGCCTTTTATTCTCATGATCAAAACAGTTAAATGAATACCTGGAAACAAACTGTTTTGCTATGTTATTACTCCTTCTTTTGTAGAAAGAAGCAGATACAAAGGAGAGATCTGTCTTTGATATTCCAATCTTCACAGAAGAGTTCCTGAATCATAGTAAAGGTAAGCTAAACTTTGCAGGACCCTTTCCTCCGTACTTTTCCAAAGTTCTTGGCAAATGCTGTCCAGCTGAAGAGTCCTTGCGCCCTCCCATCTCAGCTCAAGTAATGACTTGGGTATAGTTTCTGCTGTTACCTTACCTCTGTATATACACAATGACTGAAAAGCAGTTTTTCCTGGCATTGTCTTCCCAAATTAGCCTTTTTTGAGAATGTTTCTGATGTTTATTCCAGCCAGTGCAAGCTGTATCTACTGTTGTGTAGGACTAAGAAATATCTGAGATGTAGCCTGATGATGATTCAGGCTGGTTAGCAGTATTTTATTTCCCCCCAATATGTGGAAGATTACACTGATACATTTTCTGTTACTCTGTTTGGTTTTCTTATCTGTGTGTCTCAAGAGTTTAGTATTTTTTACCAGATTTCCTGAAGACTTTCTTGACTGAACAGAATGAAGATTCAGCTACTTTTCGTGGTCAATTATTTTTGTAACTGGTGTCTCATTTGTAGGATTCTTCACACTGCTGCTAAGCTTTGTCATTCTGATTGCATTTGAATTCAGTCTTAGTATTCCTCCCTGATCAATTCCCCCATTCACTTCCATTCTCGTGCTTTGAATGTTTTCTGATTTGTCTCTCTCTCTAGGAATTGACTCTATTTAGTGCTACTGTAGGTGCTATTGTCACTCCATGATGTGATGCTTTTTAACTATAAACCACAACTGCACCATGTGTAATTATCAGCTGGGCACTCCAGAACATTCTGCCTCATTGCCTACCAGTCCTAGATATGTTTTCAGCAGGTTTTTGACTCTGGGAATGGGTTGATGTTCACAGCACGTGAAGCGGAGCTGCGGCAGCTGCGCAAATCCAACATGGAGTTTGAAGAGAGGAACGCTGCCCTGCAGAAACACGTGGAGAGCATGCGCACGGCCGTGGAGAAACTGGAGGTGGATGTGATCCAGGAGCGGAGCCGCAACACGGTGCTGCAGCAGCACCTGGAGACCCTGCGCCAGGCACTCACCAGCAGCTTTGCTGGAGTCCCACTGCCAGGTGAGACTGTTAAATTTAACTGCTCGTGTTTATATGATGTTGTGAGCTGAGAACACGTGCTCTGCTGTTGTAGTTCTGTGATCTTGGCTGTTTCTGAGCTTTTGTTGCGTTGGCTAATGAAATATTAAAATGCGTGTAGGGGAAAGTGTAGAGTCAGTGCTTTATTTCAACATGACATTTATTTTCTTATTGCTCTTACTCTTCCTAATAAAGTGAGACACATATTCAGTCCTGGCTCTCCTTCACTTGTTTTATGAAAATGTTATTAAATAGAATAGACAGGACCTGCAAGTTCCTTGATTAAAATAAAGGCTGTGTCTGTATTGTCAGCTGCCAGGGAATCCACTTAGATTCTATGAATGCCTGGCTGAAAGAGTTTGTTATAATCAACTATGAGACCCAAATCAAAGAGAACCATGCTTCGTTAGTCCTGATACCCTTGGAACTACTCACTTCGTGGAGTTAGGAGGACATGGTTTTGCGGAATCTGTCACAAGAGGTGGTGCATAGCAAAATCACCTCCTACAGCAGTTTGGTGTTGGCACCAATTACCATAAGCATAGTGTTAACTTCTTGGAATGGCTGTAGTCATCAAAATACCTTGTGGCTTATTTCACTATGTTCACTGTAGGCAGTGGGGAAACCCCCACGATGGAAACTATCGATTCCTACATGAACAGACTGCACAGTATTATCCTGGCCAACCCGCAGGAGAACGAGAACCTCATCGCCACGGTGCGGGATGTGGTTAACAGGCTGGAGCGTTAGGGACTGGGTAAGTGTTCTCTCCCCGGCTGCTCTTGGTGTCTGCTCTGTACCTCTGGCACCTGTTCTGCTGCTGATTCATGTGCTGATCACCATAGTGTAAAATCAAAAAGGTTTCTTCCTCAAAGCTGCAGGAGCAGGTTGTCTTTATGAAAGTCAAATTGGGTTGAAAGTATTCTATGGCATTAAAGGGTTCTGAAATTCCCTTTAGCTCCAAGATCTTTTTGTGTTTGTATAAGGGGAGTAAGAGTTCTGACAGAATTGTAACAGGGTAACTAATTTAGAAGAAGGTTCCTTTCTTGAGTGAAGTAAATCTGAAAACTTCAGCAGTAATCGTAGAAATTGGTGGCCACGGGGAAATTCTATTTGTCTCAAGAGGTTACAGGTGAACTCAATTCTGTTATAAACTGAAAATACCCTACCTCTGCTCTGTAGCACCTGTAGCCAGGCTATTCTGATTGTGAAGGTTTACGTGTAAATGGAACACGGAGGTATGGTTGAAGCTATACATAGCATTTGCTGAGACTAATGTTTATGTGGCTTGTGCAGATTATTATTGAGCTCATGATTCTGTATTTTTGCTGCTGTTTAACAGCTTAGAAAACTGTAATAGAGAACAGAGTGGAAAAACAAATGAACAAGGAAGTAAATACCAGTCTTTCTGCATTACTGTGCTGCTTTGCATGTCCCACACCTCTCTCTCCCTCACTGCCCCATGATGCACAGCACTAGGCAGCCATGAGGAGTTTGCCTATTTCTGTTTTAACAAAGTGCATGCCTTCATTCGTTAGGCATTTATTATGTTGAGATCTACTGTACGTCTTGAATAGTGTTTAGAAATGCAAATAAAGCTGCCTTGTGCCATCTGCAAATATGAAGACAGAGCTTTTCATCCTTTCTGATTCTGACCTTTTGTGTTACTGTGTAGAACAGTTAATTACACGTTTCCCATTATAGTGTGGCTTTAGCTGGGAGATCATTGTCCTTCCAGAGAGTAGCCAGATGGAACGGACTGTAGTTCTGAGAGATGACTGAGCTCCCAGCAGAATAAAGCAGTGCCTTTACTGCTGCTATTTGTGAAGGGAACAGCTTGTCGATCCAGGTCTGGGATTTTTCAGCAGCTCATCAACCTCCTCCTTTTCGTACACTGTTTTCAATTAGTTCTCAGGCTCAGAAAGAGAATAGGGGGAGAGGAGGTTTTACAGAATGGCTAAGAGGGAAAGCAGTTTCTCATCCATCAGTTATTAGAAGGGTGTGCCAGGCCCAGAAATTGATATTTGTCCTTTAAGCAGCTTGCCAGAAACATCATATCTCAAAGCTACTAAAATCTAGATGTTCACTCTCTTGCCAGTGGCTTCATCTTTCCTAAAGGATGGACAATTTCTGTGTTCCTAAACATGCAAATACAGTTTTCTTGGATAAACTGGATTTGTCTGTAATTGATTTAGAAAAAGTAATTTTTGCTTTAAAATTCATCCTTCTACCCTCTATTTGAAAAATAGTACTCCTTTCCCTTCTTTCCTTTTCCCACCAATGCCTTCCCTCTTTTCAGCAGCCAAACAGTGTGAAGCAATTAAAAATATGATTAATAATCACATAGTTTCACTGTGTAATGACATGCATGTAACAGAATATAATCAAGTAATTAATGGGACTGTTAATTAAACTGACTTTCACTTGGCAATGATTATATTTTCAGACAAAATTTTGGAAGGGAGAAGGTTGGGTTTTGTTGGATGCAAACCTAGAAAATGGTAGAGAGTCCCTAGAGAAGAAGGAAGCTTTGGATAAAAGGTTCAACTGGCACTGAACCAGTTAACCACTGAATGCTAAACTGTATCAACAAACTGTCATCATCAGTGTCCCTTTGTTAACGTGCATATGAAGTGTGTTAATTTTGAATATAATCTCTGTCCACCAAGTGGTCTGTCTGAGTCGGAGACACGTTACAATCCATTCCACAGAAAACTGTATTATGATGTTTCTGGAAGCAGCTCTTTACAGATCACAGGTGGGTTTTGGTGGCTTAAGCACATCGTGTTTAGGGACTATTTGACTATGCTGGTGAATATTTTGGTTTTTCTGTACTGCATGGTAAAAAACTTCTTTGTGCAAACAGTATATGGGAAGAAGAGGAAGGGATTTGTTATTTAGCACTGAATGGAAACAGCAACTCAGTTTAGTTCTGTCTCTAGAGGCTGCTTTACTATACTTAATGTTGTGTTTTCAGATGAAACAACCAAAAAATTGTGTCACAGTGCCTGTTTAGTCCTGGCAGATTGTAGTCTTCTAACCCTTATTTTTCTGTTTCATCTGCAGGTCTCGTGACCCGGGGAAGCTTTACAAAATATTTTTGGCCAGTGTGGAATAAGAAGCCATGAGGGAAAGACTAGGGTGGGAGGCAGGATGGCAGGTTTATCCTGGGCCCTGCCTGTGTGTTTTGTCAGGGAGACAAACAGATCAATGCATTAAGAGATCTTAAGAAGCCACGGACACCGCCCACTAAACATTTGGAACTGTCCTCTGTGTGAACATTTAAGAGCATGCAACTTTCGTGCAATCTACATTTTTTAATGGATTTTGCTGGGTGTGAGGGTGCCTGCGTTCTGTGGACTGGCTGACTGTGGAGATGAAATCTCAGCTTGTGAAATGGCGTCAGCGTATATGTTGTAGTAATAACTTTGATATATTATATTGCCTAAAGTCTTCTAGTGTCTTTTATTTTGTTTTCATGTTTATCCTGTGGGGTTACCTTCCTTCACTTTAGTTTCCTTCTTTTGATCTTGTTCCCTGATTCTTGCAGTACTGGATAGCAGCGCTTGTGTTCTCTGCTCTAGCAGGGAGTTTTCCTTGGTGCACTGTCTTGTCCTACACCTCCTGCTGTGTTTATAGGAGCTTTTCTTAAGCCCAATCCTGTTTTCTTTGTGTTAGCCTGCAATTCCTACAATGTGAGTTTGCTCCCTGCTAGAGACTGGCTGTGGTTGATGCTTTGTGACTTGATTCTACTGTGAGACAGACTTCCTCTCTCCTCCTCTCTTCAAGCACCTCTCTTGCACATTGCATCCTGCTCTTCTGTGAAGGTCTCCTGTTACCTCTTCAAAACGTTTGCTGGAGCATTTTACTATCACAAAGATCAGTGGAAATCAAGATAGAAAGTGAAACATTAGTTCTTCTCGGCAGGGAAAATGGGATTCTTTGGTTTAGACTAAACCCACAAAGCTTGCCCTTCCTCTGATACATTGTCCAGTCTAATTTAATGTTATTGCCTTGTTTTTTGAGAGAATGATTTCATGGGGAAAGCAGTTTTCTATAAAAAGAGAAATGGGCATGGGGATTACATTTTTTTTGCCCTCCTCTGCCCTCCGGAAATCACTGTGCTGGGAAGCAATGTCTGGAAGCAGCACATATATTTTTGCATGAATTATTAGAGCAGAGAAGGTTATTAGCAACTAGGTCCACATCGCAGCCCACAGAACTCAGCATTACAGCTTGTTTGTGCTCTCAGTTTTTGCACAGTTCAAGTACTGCCCGTGGAGCCCCTAGCACTCAGAGTTTTATGTTCCAGGTGGCCTAAATGGCCTTTCACTTGCATTGAATGGAGCTCTGCAAGTTTGAGTCTGATCTTGCTGAGCTACACCGCGTCTCCTGGCAGAGCTGAAGGCACCCACTGTCTGCACTGGCTTATGCAAAACTTTCACTGCCCTTTGGTTCCTGTCAAATTGTTGATTCTGACTTTGGCTCAGCACTTGTTCGACATCTCTGGGCTTTATGGGGGTGGTTGAAGTGCTCTTGCTTCCACATGACAATCTCTTTGCTCCTGCTTAAGACATCTGTTAAGATTCCCCGTTAAGAATTGGAGGTTGCTTTCGTTACTGGAGTGTGTTGCTGTCAGCATCACTTTAATGTACCTGTGACACAAATATTTTGGAGATTAAAAAGCAGTTCCTTCTGTTCTGCGCTGTACACGTGGACTGCATGCTGGCCTGGAGCCATCTTCAGGTCAGCACCTTGTATGCCAGGTCTCAGCTTACTCCTGGGATTATTGCTGTAGCCAAGTAGCAAGGATTTCCATGAAAATCAAGTCTTCCTTCAGGGAGGAAACTCCTTTCTCTTGTTGTCTGTTTTGCTTTCAAGACCTCACAAAAAGGAACCTCAGTTTGCTGCATTGACTTCTACTCTCCTTAGTATGGATGAGACCAGCTGATGCTGCCATGAACTTTTTTAATGGGTTCTGTAATGAATGTTGTAAATCCTAGAGGTTATTAATGTCTCCAGAAGAAGCACACCTACCTTCATCTCCTGTGTGTATCTTGGTTTTTTAGAACTGGTGATGTTTGACTCTCTGTTGAAGTGGCCAAAATGCACTCCATAGCCAAAACTGATTTTAAAAAATCCTGAAGTCCTGTCTGTGGCAGCCTACCTAATACTTGGAGCTATATCCCATAAAGACTCCAGAAATTCCGTGTAATGTAGGACACAAGTCCAGGCTGTAACGTATCCAATCTGTCAGTAAGGTCAGGTGGCTTCAGGCTGCCCTGCTTAAAGAAACCTGCTCGTGGGTACTGCTCATCCATCTCTGCTGAGAGGCGTGCAAGTGTGAGATAGGAAATTTAAGGTGATATTATTAACTGGGGGCTGACAAATCTCTTGCGTTTTCCCACGTGGAAGGAGGCGGAGTGGATTATCCATCTTGAAGCATCTGGGGGAAGACTGAGATCTTGCTCACTGATGATGTGACAGATGATGTTTTGTCTCATTAAGAAGCTTCTTATTTATGTTGATTAACCCTATAAAAATGGATTTTGTCTTTCCAGTGTTTTCAGAGTGTCACTTCAGTTTACAGTTTTCAGTGTTGACTGATTAAAAAAAAAAATGAAGTGGGTGTCAAGGAGAAGAGACGAATAAAATGCTTTTGTCACTTAAAGAAATGTTAAGAGAAATATATGAAAGCAGAATCCATTTGCTGGATTATTGTGTTTGGAATTGTTTAGATGCCAAGTTTTCTGTACAATGTTTTTGTAATTAAACTTTGGAGCTCCTTTGTTTTTAAGAAGTTGATGTGCTTGTTTGACACTTGCTTCATTAAAATTGTTCAACGTTGAATCCATTCTGATTCAATTTTAACTGCATTTTCATGAAAGAACTATTACTACATTGATCTCTTGTCAGAGATTTTGGCAACTCCACCGATGAAGCTTTGAAAGGAATTAATGCGCCTCTTCACCCTCTCCATCCTAAGAGTCTTCCTCTGAAAAAGATAAAGGAATTTAGTTTATTATTTATAGTGATGAAAACTTCAGAGTCTTTGGTTATAGCTAATGGTTGTCAGGGCCCTTCCCCAACTTGCCTGACTTTAAAAGTGTCATATCTCTCACTCAGCCCTTTGTGACATCTTTGTCTTCCTTTATCCTCCCGAATTTCCCACCATCACAGCGATTTTCTTTGAGAACCTTCTGTATCATAAGTATTGCTCAGCATTTGATTTTCTTTTCCCCTACTAGATTTTTGTCCTCTCTCTTCCCTTCTGCTGGCTGACAGTGGAGCAAACTGTAGCCTCTTGACATTTGTACATGGTGCAGGTGCTCTGTGGAGGAGTTTGAATGACTTCTGCCTCTACTGGTGCCCTTTCTGAGGTCACAGTGCTGAGAGCAGCCATGTCTTTTGTTACTTTTGTGGTCACATCTCATTCTTTTGGTTGCCAGATTAATGCCTAGTGTGTCTACGCCAACAGGCTTTGTACCACATTCCTCCTGGGATAGACTATATTTAGATTTAGAATGCTTTGGAGATTTAAAAAAAAACACTAATTATGAAATGGTAAAGGTATTAAAAGTAGAAGGAATGTAAGGAACACCTGCAGAGGAGAATTAGCTGCCATGTGACACTGGCTGGTTTGGAGTTGGAGACAGGAACAGCAAGACAGGTGCACACCTGGAGGAAAGAGTAACAGCAGTGAGTTCGTAATGAGAAAAACCCAATTCCTTTCTAACCTGTGGTCCTGTTCGTGGCACCAGGAGCAGATGGTGGTGAATCATGCTCAATTTGAGACAGTGCAGTGCAATACTTCTGCTGTTGGTTCCTGTTTGTTCCCCCCTGTTTACTCTGCAGCTGGGCAAGTGGGCTGATGATTAACTATCATCTGAGGGAAGTCGGGGGGATTCTGAGGGCTGAGGGCTCTTAAGAGGAAGAGATCACTTCCTCTTTGCTCTGGCAGGTTCCTGTTGATAATGTGGAATGTGGATTCATTTGGAATCTGAAATTGGGTCTTTTTAACCTTCTGCTTCATTTCCGTTGAAACCTTCAGAGTCAGGAGTACGGTGATGCCTCTCCTTTACTCCTACCATAGAATCTTCCTGCTTGTGAACCATGAAGACTTTTGCTGCTTTTTTCTTCTTCATTGCTCATAGTATTGAGGTTTTTTTAAACTTTACCTTTTTTTTTCTTTAAATATATTCATGATTTGCTATCTTAATTGCAAAATCTCTGGATTTTGTATGAACAATACCCTTTTGGGGTGTGTTGAAGTATCCACATCCATTATGTAATACAAGGCATAGCATTTATACAAACTGATTTATGGGTTTTAGTAATAAACCCGTAATTCTTATGCTGTGGGGGTTTGGGTTTTTTAGCCATTTATTGCGCACACTAATGATTTGTGTGTCTGAAGATATAAAAAAGCAAGGTATTCTAAGATGTAAGGTAATTGTGAGGGTCTCTGCTGCCTCTTCCTGTTGATGGAATGGTTCCTCTCCTAAAGTTGTTAAGTATTGTGTTTACTGAATGGTCATGCATGCTCTGGAAGGCAGAATGCATTCTCACTTTTCCCTAGAAATATGTCTGTGCATTCAAGTCCATGTGATCTTTTTGTTTATAAATTTGTATTCTAAAAACTTCAGGTATAAAGAGTTCTGCTTGTCCAAATCCTTGGCTGCTAGATACCATCTGGTTTCCTTCAACTGAGTAGAACAGTGGTACATCAACTGAATACCTGACAGGCTGGAAATCAGGGAGAGAGTTCTAGTTTTTGCTTTGAAGCAATAGCCCTGTGGGATTTCTCTTTCTATCTCATATCGGCAGTTCTAGTTTTATTAAATCTGTTCTAGTGTTAATCAAGAGAGAATTCCCTCATCTAATTTATTTGAAATACTGCTTAAGCCCAAGATATTTGCAAAGAAATCCCCAGCTGAAATCTGAGGCCTATAAATGCCTTTTTTCAACCCCTCGCCCTTCAAAATGGATGTTAACAACTGTATCAGTATTTTGATTCTTCTCAGAGGAAGTTTCTTTTCCTCAACAGCACTTCAAATTTCTGCCTATGTTGGTTTTGTTTCTTTAATATTGGAGGAAGAGAAGTAAACTGTTTGGGCTGGGGACAGAGATGCAGGAAGTTTATCAAAAGTGCAGGCCAGCAGGATGGCTGAGTCTGGGAGAGTGAAAAGCTCTGGAAAATGAATCTAACGCCTTTCCCGGAAGGGACTGTGGTGCTTTTAGCATGACTGCTGTGCACGCAGCAGTACACAGGCCCTATTCCTCGTGTTTAAGAACTGGTTATGGAGAGTGTTGACACTGTCCTCCAAAGATTTCAGTTCTCTTAAATCCCTTTTACCCAGGCGAAGCATCTGCTCCTGTAAGAGGAGCAATTGCTGTATCGTCCTGTGGCTTTCAGGCACACGTATGACCTTGATGTGCAGGAGGAAGGGTTTAAGTTTCCTTTTGCTTACTGGCGTTAATGATGAGTGGCTCCAGCAAATGTAAATGCACAGAGTCAAATTCTGTTTACAATCCTTTTTTTTTTTTCTTTTGTGGCGAAGATGTCAAGAATCGCCTTCTATCTTCACCCCATTAAAAATCTGTGAAGGGACTTTGTAGGATAAGGGTAGAAGAAGAGGACACAAGAAGAGAATTTGCCTTTATTCTTGAGGGTAATGTTTACTAATGGTCAGTACAGAAATGGTTGAGTTTTCAGCCTCAGTAAGTTTGAATTCAGACCTGAAAATTCCATACATTCTTGAAGTGCTTTTGAGGAAGAAAAGTAGCAAATGTGGAAATGAAATTCCAGCTGCACTCTAGTTTCAGGACTTCACAGTTATGTGGTAAATGTGCATTTCCAGGTATCTGAAATCTCTATCCACTTAAGAACCAATTTCCTGCTGGGGGAAGCAGTGCCCTCTGATGATCCATCTGGGTATCTCGGAATGAGAGTGAAAAAAAAAAAACAGCTCTGGCAGTGGAGGCCAGAGCCAGAGCTTCTGCATGTGAAAATTTAAGTCAATTTCCTGGTTTTGTTCTAGGCAGATGGCAGTTTTTAGGGTTTTGGTGTCTGGGTTTTTAAAATAGATTTATATCTTTGTTTCATGCAGATACGTTATTTTCCTACCACGCTTTGGGAGCTGGTCAGGGTGGAAGTGGTTCAGCAAGAATTCTTGTGTTACGAGGAGGATGGCATAGAAAACATGACCTGAGTTTGCTTGTCTTTGAGGTCATCGTTCTGACAGCGAGGAGTGGCTGTGACAAAGATTTCTGGCTGGCTAAAACCATCTCTGTGTGTTGGCTGATGGGCAAAATCAGCACGGCTTCCTTGGAGCTAGCAGGAGCTGTGAATACACAAATCCCTGGAATGGAAGCTTTGCAAGTGTTGGTATTTACACAGTACCACGGCTTTGCAGAGCTGGTTTTCCTTCTGGAAGCCTGCAGCAGCTTCACGCTCCATCAGCCCCCCCAGCTCTCAGGTGTACAGCGAGGTGGGAGCTGCTTCTCTGCCGTCGTACTCCAGCCAGGAGCGCCCCTGCCCAACCCTGAGCTTCACTTAGTGCATCAAAATACTAAAAAACTACACAGCTTTTGGTTGTTGTTGAAAGTTTTCTGTATTTTGTGAGCTGGCTGAGCTCCTGTAGAAGTCTGGCAAACACTAGAGTTTTTGAGAAGTGAGCAAGAGGATCAGAGAGGAGAGGAAGGGAAGCGGGAACTCCTTTCTGGAGGTATCCCACTTGCATTTGGGCTCCCAGTTTCATGAAACTGCACCCTGAATTGATGTGGGAGCACAGACTGTAGAGAATTATCTCCTTTTCAGCACCTAGGGCTGTCAGTAAATATATGACAATCAAAATACAACTCTGGCTTCATGCTGTTGCCCTTACCTGTATGTTTTTCTGTCCTGCTTTTTCTCTCTCTTGCCCTCTTCCTTTGTGCTGAGCTGTTTCAGCTAAAGTTGACTTAAGTGGCTCTGCTAAGAAAAATTTTTCTTATAAAGTCTTTCATATGAATGTCACTGGAAGATAGTGGCTTTAGAAGGGGCTCACAGCTACTGCAATTGAAGTATTTAAAAAAGGCAAAATTATGGAAATAAGTATTTTAAATTACCTTGTCTTTTGAGAAACAGGGGCAACAAATCAACCCAGCAACAGTGCTCTTCTCTCTGGTTCCAGTTTCCAAGCCAGATACTGAAAAAACAAACTGAAGGGATAAAATCAAGGCTGCTTAATCTGGAGGAGGGGGATGAGGGGCAAGATCACGTTACTGATAAAAGAAAATATGTAAAGTAACAAATTCCAGACTTTCTCCCTTGGGGTGTGCGTTCAACTGCAGAAAGAATGTTTATGGAAGAATACATCGTACTGTTTAAGGATGCTTCAAAGAACAAATCCTTTCTTACCTTGTAGAAATTCATCTCAGCTTTTTCTTGTCTTTCTTTCTTTCAGACCGTAAGTCAGTAGAAGTGATGTATGTTACCCATGGGCCGGTTTGTGCAGGGGTAGCTTAATCTGGGCACGTCCTTACCTTGGATTGGAAGTCTGTTGTATTTAATGGGGTGTTAACTCAGTTTATTCCTTGGGATTTCTGCAGTAATTTTATTGCCTGCAAAAGGAGCAGTTTGAAGCCAGATGAAGTGAAGGTATGCTCTGTAACATACCTGCTGAGCTTGGCAATGGATGCCTGGACACGCTTACCTTATTCTGGTGTTTCTGTTTTCTTCATCACATCTCTTGCATGTATTTTACTGGTAGTCCTGCTTTGAGTTTGAGGGTTACCTCCCTTCTTTGAGGAAATAGCTCCATAGGCACTGCATCTGGTCTGTTCGCGAATCTGTGTCAAATGTTCTTGGCAGTGCAGGCAAGCGTAAGAATAATGGATTCTGAAGTCAGGTTTTACAAATGAGGCTGTTTGGTAGTTGAGTTCAGTGATACTGCAGCAGAACCTAAAGTGAATTACAGTCCAAGACATTTATAATGTTAAAGAAGTGGGTTCCTGTAATGCTGAAGCACTACCAGAACAAAGAGGAAAAATCAAAGATAAAAAATCATCTTGAAGTGGACAAACTGTGCAGTATGGCAGACTTTTATAAAGCCTTCTCTCAGATGCGGCTGTTTTGCGAGGGAGCATGGTGTAGAACAGCATCGATGCCTTAGGACACAAAGCTCAATTGTTCAGTCCTCTTACGCAGGTGGTCTTACAACTTTTATGTGCTAAAAGCACAGACAACAGTTTCATGAAGATTAAAAAGCATTTGGATGTTAAATGACCGGGCAGTGTGTGTTGAGAGTGAATGAGGGAACGGTGTCACTTGGGCAGGGTGTTTTGGAGGCCAGGCTGCAGTAACCTCATCAGGCTCTTCTGAAGCACAACGTTGGCCTGAACTAATATGGAGTATCAGGTTGGTTCGTCTCAGTTCAGTTTGTTGTCATGTGGTTTTGACATATTTCTCTAGTAGGAAATACTTCGCAACTGGATCAACTATTTTCTAAAGCCAAAGCTTCAGTGGAAAGTTTTTGGCCCCCATGAAATTAATGAAAATGTAATTATTGGTTTTGCTGGAGCCAGATTTTCATCTGCAGTCTTCGGCAGTTATATATGTGGTTATGGATTATCAGTCCATGTGGAGGCTGCAGCTCTGTCCCCAGCTTTTCCTAGACTCCTCCAGTGTCTCTAGTCCTGCAGCTTCACAGAGGACTCTGCGTGGGGGTTCTTCCTAAGGAAAATCCAAGAGGAACTCCTGCAATGTATTACCAGGCTGACAAAGCATATGTTTCTTCAGCTAAAATAGCAGTGCTCTTTCACATATAATGGGGTCACTGTTTCTCTGCTGAGTTTCTCATGTTATTGATACTTACTAGCTGGGTTCCAATTTGATGATAAAATATCAGCACTTCAAAATTCTAGCAGTGAGAGGGCTTCACATCACCAAAATGTCAGTCCTGTCACTTAAAGAAACACTTCTGTTACTTTCTGTCACTGCTGCTACTTTTTCTTAATGACGGGAAATTTCAGTTGGATTCCAAAGTTCTCTACTAGCAATTTCTCTGAATGCAGTATTTCACTACCATGGCAAATGCAATGAAGGCGTTCTCAGGGTGGGGTGGGAGGACTGAGCCTGCATCCAGAGGATCTACGTTTGTTTTCCAGGCTCTGAGATAGGCTCTCTCTGTGTGACAGATACTGTTTCTGCTTCATGGTCCAGTCAACATTAGTGAAAGATACCCAGTTCAGTGATGAGGATGTTAAAAGGACTGATACAGACAGAGTTCTTGGGCAGTGGGCTGTTTTTGCTCTGCTTCAGTTCTTCCTTGTGCAAATGAAAGGAGTAAACATCATCTTTTTAGACAGAGCTGCCTGGAAAAGGGGTTGTGTCTTAGCATATGTGTCCAGGAACTACCACTGTGATCTGATTAGGAATCTACAGGCTTTGTTCTGTTAATTCATCTACCTCCACTGATAGTTTTGGATATGATTAAGATTATTTGGAGTTGGAAATAGTTATTTCTTGTTGGCTTTTTAATTATTATTTAATGTAGACTTGTGACATCTTTTTTCTGTTTGAGCTGTACTGCCTGAAATAGTGCAAATATTGCAGTTGAATCTTGTTTTCATTTTTCTTTCTCAAGCTCTGACCCTTAAGAACACAAGTGGAACTGATATCTGTACAAGGAGGTGGCAAAGGTCTTGTGTAGCCTTCTGAGAACAGTCCTGTTTTGTTTGCATGACACAGTAGTCAGAAAATGTATCAGGAGAGAATAGTGGATAAGAGAAAATGAATGACATGACTGAGTGTAGTAGCCAGAAATATCCTCCTGCCTGGGCTTGTTCACCTCACCAAAAATTAGCAGTGTAATGAAAGTGCGATTTTACACCATCTTTAACCAAACAGGTGTAGTCTGCCTAGACATACATTTATGTCAAAATTCTTAATTTTGGTGTGGATACATTAATAAAATGATCCAATATAAAAATTAGTATCCATATAGTCTTATGTAATTTAACCATATCAATTTAAAAGCTGTTCGTTTAGCATACTAATGAGCCATGTCTGGGTTTGTTGTCTACAGACAAGACTGTGCATAGTAAATAATGACCACTGCAAAACTTTTGTTCCTCAGGGTCCTAAATTCACCAGTCTCCACAGTCTATATTTTCTCTTCATGGGCTACTTAATTTCTCCTGAATTTCAGTCTTGTTCCTCACTTGAGTCAGTGTGAAGTGTGTTTCTACTGGGTTTTTTTTAGATTTAGAACAAATGACAGGCTGACCCAAGGGATTTAACTGGGGAGGAAAGAACACTGAGCGCTGCTTCAGCTGAAGTAATCTTGTTTTATTAGCCCAGTCTGATGTTTGAAGAAGAGAACAAATCAGATTTGGGCTTCACGTGTAGTTCTAGAGCTGGCTAGGTTGCTGCCCTAGAGGGAAAGGTTCCTGTCAGCTCCAGATCTCCCAAGAGACATTATTTGCTGAGCTGGTATGATGAGAAGGTTCAGAGGTAGTGTGAGTCTGGATGGTTCATTAGTTTAAATGTCTGGTGTTGGGAGGCATGTTCTCAAGCAAAGGCTTCTAAATATAAAATAGTCCTGTGAAGTTTTCATCTTATGAATATTCACTTGTTGAATTTACATTTTGTTTTTATCTCTGAGCTCCTAGAACAGGGCCTTTCACAGAGGACAGCCTTCCCATCTGTCTGAATAAACCGAGAGAAAGTTTTTGCAGAAACAGTGCCTTGTTTAACATGTCCGTGCCCTCCAGCTAGCTTCTTTCAGAACACTTTGAAGACGCAGCCACTGTCGCATGCAAGCCTGAATAATCTAAAACTTGAGCAAAAGTTTGATCTGTGCACCCTTGAGTACCTTGACTATAATTGGTGCAGGTGCAGGTGGAACCGATAATGCAGTTTTGCCTCAGGAGACTAAAGCAGTCTGGGCAGTGTTCTCAGTACAGGAAGTTCTTGGTGAACTTGGGCGAGAGCAAACACATCTGTCACATGCCTGTAGGGCATTTGGAGTGGCACTGGGAACTGCAGGGATCAGCTGGGAGGGAGGGTTCCCACTTGTGCTTGCAGATACGCGCTGTGGTTCATGACCTTCTGGGACCATTATCTCTGCCTGCCGCTCCTCTGCTTTCACGTGCATTGCAATCACGGGAAAAGGAGTGAAATACATAAATAAGGGGATGCATTCATCAGCCCCTCAAATTCTCTTGGGTGCTCGATTGCTTCTAAGCAGTGGATTTTGTTGTTCTGTTCTCATTTACTTTCTTTTTTCAACTACGTATCGAGTTATTTCCTGATCCGGCTTCATATGGTGGCTAATGGAACAAAATTGATGCAATTGGTCCAGAAAAAGGCTTTTAGCTAGTAGATTCTAATTAAAGCAACCCTTTTTTATTTTTCAGAGGAGAAAAAAAATATCCTTCCAAAAGCCCACTTTCTTTGTATCAGATGAATATATATGCAATAATTTCCCAGCCTGATGGAGACAGAAGTTGAAATATGCTTGGAGCAGTTATATTCAACCATATGTAAGTGCTGGCACTACCTGGAGCTTATTTCTCCCACAAGGTGATATTTCTACCGTGCTAATCTTGCTGCTTCCTGCTGTAGGCAGTATTAGGGAGAATGTGTCAGAAAATTTGTCGAAATGGCTTTTTCTCAGAAGATTCCATTTTAGTTATGCCCATGGGGAAAAAAAATGCACAGATTTTAGTTGAAAATTCGTAGTTCTGTGGTTTGACCAGCATGAGTTTTAGGGGTAAGTCCATATGCCCAAACTGCAGAAGCTCCTGTATTTACAAATTCTACTTGCAGGTTCTCCAGGGAGATGGTTTCTTTGATCTTGCCTGCTTCTTCCATGTGCTTGGTTGCTTAAACAGATGGAGGTGAGGAGATTTTCTTTGCTTCCAGGGAAAAAACCCCCAAACTCCACACTTACAAACACGATTAAAACTAACCAATTAAATTTCACGTGCATGGTAGGCTCTCAGTGACCAAAGCTAACTGTGCAAGGGTGTAGTTAAGGACCTGTGCTGCCTTGATATGACACGGTCTGCTCATTGTACTGGCTGGATCTAATCTGGTGGTGGGGGAATTACCTTATCTCTAAACCTCGTCTCCCTTCCAAATCCACCATAATGTCAGACTGAGAAATCAGTGCTTAGGAGAACAAAGACACATCACAAATGCAGCTTCCACTCCAAGTGCCAGGAGCAGGTTGGTTTTTTTAATCTTCCTTCTGTATTAGTGAATCTGCTTAATAAGCCTTCCCAAGGTAAGTCATCGGCCTGATCCACAGCCATTCCCAGGAGGAAAGAGTGATGGAAGGAATGAATTGCAGCTAATACATAGTAGCCTGAAGACCTGATGAAAAGACATGGTGGGTAAGCGTGCAGAAGGCTCAGTACAGGAGAATCTCTGATTTTCTTCCCTCTATAACTGTTCTTGTGCTTCAGAACAGCTTTTCGTAATTCCCTTCCCTTACTGTCCTAAAGACCAAACAGCCTCTTACTCCCCATTTGGAGCATTTAGGCTCCCTATTCATGGAGAACCATTCCCTATCACTCCTACCGAGCCTGAAAATCTTTCCTGTCCAATATTAAAAAAAAAAAATCCTTTCTCTGTCTGTCCCGTTGCTGCTGGCCCCTTGCACCTGAGCTGGCTGTGTCGGAGAGGCTCGCAGCCTGTAAGTAATGCTGTTTGCCTCTGAGTCAGAGAGGCTTTTAAATCTGAGTGTAAAATGAGCCTCCTCCAGCAGTGAACAGCCGATCATACACCTCCTTTGAAGTTCCCATTTAAATAACCTCCAGGGCTTTACTAATGCGGGAAGCCAGCAAGAGGAAGTAATTCCCTCCTTCTCCCCTCTCCCAAGCAGGCAAAATGAATTCCCTGGCAGAGGGACACTGGTTTTCAGGGTACTGCAGAGGAGATGAACAGCTCTCGTTTGCAGCCTAGTTAGTGCGTCAGCACATATTCATTCATGGGCACAATTTATTAACCCATGAACACCACAGATGATGGTGTTATCACTGTCATAAAGTAATTTTAATTTGTTATATAATTTATAAGGTAGCTGCTGCATCAGAGGGAAGCCTGGATCTGCTCATGTGTTCAGGTCCTGGTGTGTTGCTAGGAAGGGAAGAGAGGATCAGGGAAACAAAAAGGAGGGGTCCTGGCAGGACTATGGGAGCTAACCTAGTTGCAGACCATTTGTTTGCTGATCCCCCACCCCTGTGGGTTGTTCCTGGTGCTACTAATTAATTTAAAGGTGGGTGTGTGTTTTCAGGCATCCAGCTCTACATGTGAATTGATGCTTGGATTTTTCCTGAAGGTGGACAGACACATAGCAGGAGCACAAGTGAGTTTGTGTGACATCTGGCAGCACTGGAGGGGTGTTCAGTGGTATGTTGGAAAGGAGGGACACTGTGATGTTGGATGTCAGCATTTTATGTTCTTGAGATTATAATAGGGTCTTCTCTATGGACCGATGTCATGTGGCTACCAAATATGAGAGTAGGAAAGTCTTCCACGACCTTTGTAGTTACTGTGTGCTGCAATGATTTAGTGGGGCAGCTTTCTAGTGAGACAGCAGGTTTACCCATTACTGGAAGGACTGGGAACTGAGGAACCTGGTGAAGTAACATTCCTTCTTGCCTGGATATTACTCGTTTGCCAGGTAGGTTAACCAGTCAATACCTAAATGAGTTCACTCCTTTGTTAAGTGATTTATTAAATAGTAAAGTTTATTCAGATAATTAAATAGACTTCATTAGTGCAGCATCTTAACTAGAGAATGCCCTAAGGACATCTTGAGTAAGTCTGAAGCTAACCAAGCTCCCTGAGGTCGGTTCCTCCTGGGCTCAGAGGTGCAGTACTCACAGATCCCTGTATTTTCAGACTGCTCTTAAGCAGGGCTTATCTTTCTCAAGGAGAAATACGTGCTTGCCTGAACATGCTGTCAGTCAGTCCTTGGCCTGACTGAAAGTGTGGGGAGTTTCAAGGCAATTATACCAGGGCTAATCATAATTTGCTCCTTAATCTAGGAGCATCTGCCTCTATGTCCGTGTTTATGCTAAGTTGCTGAACAATTTGATTAGGTGCTTTGAATAAACCTTGTAATGATGCCATAGATACTCCTGATGCATTATGTTATTTTTATTCTCTAAGTTATCACTGCCCGTTGTTGTAGCACGGTAACACTTAGAGGCTGCTGTTAGAGCTGAAGTTCCATTGTGCTAAATGTTGCACAGACGGACGGTGAGCTGCAGTCTCTGTCCTGGAGGACTTACAGCTTGGCTGTACTGTTGTGCATCAGCCCATTAGAGCACCCTGAGAGGCATTAGTGCCCCAGACAGTTTCAGGGGTTCTGTAATGGAAATGGCCTCACAGACCTTTTAACCTGTGAAGGCAGCAGTGTTCCTGAATTCAGCTTTGTCCGTGCTCTTCCGTCATTATCAGTGCTTGTTAGACAGAATTTTGGGAAATGATAGTTTCAAGTGTGGTTGGAACTGGCCAATTCTGCTTTCTCAGTGAGTCCTCCTGAGGGTGGAAGAGTAGAGCCAGGCCATCCTCTTTCATGTCCCCAGCATGGGTTTCTGTTCTGTCGAAAACATTACACTGCGAGCTGAATCCTTTCCCAGCTGTTCTGTACTTCGCCAGATTTCCTTGACCTTGTGCCAATCAGTGATGAATTGTACAAGTCCCCATCGAAAACACTGCAGAAGCCAGAGGAATGCCAGCCTCACTGTGTAGCACATTAAGTCAAAATATTTTAAGCCTAAGACTGATGGGTATGATTCTTCTATTTCAATCTGCTCCTTCAGATTAAAAAGCTGCTAAAAGCTTCAGCTTGTCTTGATGCATCTGCTGCTTCAAGACCAATGAATGGCATGTCCAGGACTGGAGGCTGTGGGTAGGAGGATGATATTTTGTGATAAATGTACCTGATGATGTTTTATGTTCACAAAGTTTTTTAAAAGCCTTCTACAGCAAATGATCAATCTGTTAGAGGGAATACTGAAAGAGCATTTAGCACTCCTTTGACTGTGAAGAATGTCTATAAAGACCACAGACCTCTATGCAAACTTATGTCGCTTTTGCTTATGTTTCCTTCTTACCTTGCCCTCTGTGGTGCTGTTACTGTTAGATTGGCTATAACTGCAGGATATTATTTTGTAATATTTTATGTATCGGCTCTCTTTCTAATTCTCTAACCCCTTTTTACGGTTTTTGGCTAAAAGATTAAATCTGCAAAGCATTTATATGAAAAAACATAAAATAACAGATTATTGTTATTTTTCACTTGCTTTGCATTAAGTTTTCAGTGTCAAAATTTCAGTGAACCAGATTCTGTGATGATGGGAATCAGTGGTGGTGGAGTTGATTGATTTGAATTTAATGGTGTAAGAATATGAGGATTTCCTAAGTAAGCTGGAAGGTTGGAATCATGCTCAGAGACATAGCTGGTAGAGCCAGTCTGTAAAACCTTTGAAATGATGAAAAGACATAAATATCAGACTTCTTCCTGTTAGACTGCTGTGATCTGTCACAGCACCAGTGGTAGAAGGAGGAGAGGTGCAGAGGCTACAAAAGGCAGCTCATATTTCTGGACGTGGCTGGTGGGATTTAGAACTGGTTTTAGCTCACATGAAATTTTGGGACTGAGGCCAAGCGCTATTTCCGTAATTTGAGGTTGACCCACGGCTGGGATTAAGGTCTTGAATTCGATTTGTTTTAAGTCTGAGGCTGAACTTGGTTGACACCTGCTGGTTGGGATTCTAGGAAATCAAAGGAAGCTTCATTGACTGACATGAAATTCTGTTTTCAAATACTGGTGAGAAATCAAATACTTTCCAGCCATTTTTCAACAACGAAATGAGAACCCAAACTGGTGATGCTTAGGTCTGACCTCAGCACCCTCATTTCTCCTGTTTAAGAAGCTGGAGCTGGCAGAGAAGAGAAAAAAGACGTCTGACAAATAGACATTCAATTGGCTTAATATACTGACTATTTTGCTGCAGTGTAACTGGAGCCTCTTATTAAGAATCTGATGGCACTTCTAAACAAGGAGAGCTGCTCCCTTGGTGGGGGCAATCTCCAATCATATGCCAACATTGCTTTTGACATATTTATGACTCCAATAAAATCTCCCATCTGGTATATTTTAAAATAAAATTGAAAATTTATCACTTTGCTTTAGTTGGTTTGTCGTTCTCCCTGAGAGAAGATAGCCAGGCTGAGATTATTGCATTGGCAGCCTGTCAGCTGAGGTTAGGCTGAGGTGTGATTTAAATTTCAATACTTTCCACATTACAGCTGTCTGGGGTGGGGAAATTACATGGAGAAAAGCGAAGAGTCTGTTATTTTTATTCATTAGTCTCTCCTGATTTGTTTTGTTTTTCTTTTGGTTAGCTCTGCTTACCGCATAGAGCACCTGGAGAAAAAGATACTCCCCATTTTTCCGGATTTCTCCAACCTTTGCTTGGTCAGAGACCTTTGGGAGGGACAGGGCAGACCCCAAGTCCTGTCTGTCTCCTCTGTGGCTGTGCCATCAGGCTGGGCTGGGCTAGCAGGACGAGATCCTTCTCCGTGTGGGGTACTGTGCAAGTTTATAGCATTTAGAGAGACTGCGACTTTGGGCAGAGCTAAGGGAGCAGTTCTGATTCCCATTTCCCTGATAAAGGACCAAAGGAGAGAGGTGGAAGGCATTTTGTTTCACTTAACACGGACAGCTGTATCTAAGCAAGTCTAGATTTCATCGCAGCAAAGAGAAATGTACATTTCTGGAAGCAGAAGCAAACATGCTGTGGATGTGCCTTGCTGTTTCTAAGCCTTTATGGTGGGGTTAGGTCAGGTACCTTTAAACAATGTGCAGTAGATGAAATGAATCACCTGCCACAGGATTTCTTGGTGTGTCCGTAGCTGGAGTAGGTCTGGAATGTGGAGCAGCAGAAGCTGAGTCTGGTGTTCAAGCTGCAAGCCAGACTGTGTCTCCCAGTGGGTCACTGGGATTTCACATGTAGCCTGTAGTGGACAGAAGCTGTGGGACAGGAGTGCTTTCTCTGGATGCAAACCTCTCTGAAGTGGAAGGCTGTCTGTGGGCCTCGGGCATGCGGCAGAGTGTTCTGCCTCCTGCTTTTGATTAATGCTGGAGTCACGCCTGGCTGGCTGCTCTGGCATTGCCCACTGATGCGTTTGATTAGGTGCATTTGTTTCTGTTTAGGTACTCGATAGTCTGACTGTAAAATTATCAGAGGTCTTATCTGGGCAATAAAACGGAGTAAAATGCCTTTATCCTCCACCTCCAGCAGGTCCTTTGTTGCTCAGTTTGTGACTGGTGCTGTAGTGGAACCAGTGGCTGCCCTCCACTGCAGCTGTATGGGTAATAAGGTAAGAGGGCACAGGGCTAGTTGAGATGCCCATGTGAAGTTTGCGATAGTTTACCCTCCGTAAAATCGAATTGTTGGAGCATTTAGACCCCCTAGACAGGGGAAAAAAATGGGAAAATTGCCAATGAATCTCCAAATGGATTTTGGCTGCAACAGGGCAGTTCAAACACAGTAGCTTATATAGTTCTAAGATGGCTCTGGGGAATTACAGCAGCAATGCAGGTGCTTACTCTGGGAGAAGATTAAATTCTACACATGAACTGTAGGCACTGAACGTATGTGGGGCCAGCTGTGACCTCAGCCCCACTGCTCTGTGTGCTGTGCTCTGAGCTGCAGGGTAAAATGCAGCCCCCAGTGCGTCAGGATTATTAACTGCAGCCCGCATTTGAGACTTACGACTTATTTTCTGTGGAGCACACATATAACACTTTTATGCATGAGTTGGGTAATTGTGTAGTGCGTTCCTCATTTCTAAAGCGTGCGTTTTTGACTCCTTATTATGTGTAATGGGCTTTTGTTCTTCTGATACATATTTGTGCAGGTGAGCATGTGGTTAAGGATCTGCCTGTGAGCATTTGAGCACGACATAAGGGTACGGAGAAGTCTTTTGGGAACACTGTGTTTGTTTGTGGTGCTGTGCTTTCTCCAGTGTACATTCCGTGCACATACAGTGCCTGTGCGTGTGGCATTTCTTTTGATTGTTCTCTTTTCCTGTTTTCTGGGCTGAACAATTAAGAGTGTTTTTTTGAGTGCATCAGATGTATTATTTCCTTTCACAGCAATTGTGCATTTGCTAATGTCAAATTTATTCTAAATGGATATACAGGTGCAATTCTTCATTTGGCAGACGTAAATCTTTGTTACCTGGAATGAATGGATGTTTTGTCTGCATGCTCAGTGTATGTGTGCTCCCTTGGTACACATACTCCTGTTGCCTATAGAAAAAGGTGTTTTGCACTGAAAATAATCTGTGCCTGCCTTATGTGCTGTGAATGTGTTTTTGTGAGTGTGGGGGTTACAGCATGTGTGCATGGTGTGTAGTGAATGTGTGGCTCTAAAAATCTGTGTGCTCAGTTTAATATTTGTGCCAGGTAAGCACGTATTTCCCTGCATTTGCCAGCAGACTTACACGAGTGTTGAGTCTTCATATCGTTAAAATAACAGAGGAATTGTCCACATATTTTCTAATTTTTAAAAAATGTTCTACAGCTTCTATGGTTTAAATTTCTACATGTCTGTCCAAGTGATATATGTCAAAACATCAGGAAGGATATTTAAGCAGTTATGTCAGTGGAATGAAACAAAGTCATGAGTTAATGCTTTTCTGATGCTATCTAAAAGGGAAAATGGTGAAGAAGGGCCACAACTAAAATACAGAATGAGCAAGATCAACCAGAATAAAGTCAGGAGGTTTGCTCTTAAACTGGAGACATCTACAGCAATAGAACTCACATGACTGTATTCCTATTTTTATGCCATCCTATGATCACACCATCCTGTCCCAGATCTCCCACCCTCTAGGGTCAGGCCCCAGGAACCAGGAAGGATGATGGAGCCCTCCTAGCCTTGTTGCTTCCTTTTGTCTGTCCTGCCAGGTGCTTTGAAAGTGAGTCAAGGCATTCATTATCCCACCAGTTCTTTTCAATGACATTTTAAAAGACTTGACACAGTAGGAATGACTGAAGCGCCTGCTGCTTTTCTCTGTAATTATCCAGTTTCCTTGTTGGGACTGAAATTATTGCCCTGCAAGAGGGCAGTGTCCCTACTGCCACGTAAGAGCTACCCAAACACAAACCTGCTTGGCTGCCACTAGCCCCAGTCCACGTATTCAGACAAAAATGGTATTCCTTGGGTGCTGTGCTGTACCGGGGAGTGCGGGACCCAGACTCGACTCGTGAAGCCCCAAGCACAGTCGGGCAAGGTGGTGATGGTTACAAAAAACTTACCCCTTTTTTTGTTTCCCTTTTCATGGCAAAAGTAGCGCACTGCAACAAGGGACAATGGTCCCTGGGCTGTAATTAGTCCTCAAGCAGCCTTTGCTGTGGATTGCCCAACTGAAGGTCTTGCCTGTAGTGGCAGGAACAGGAGGACAAAACCCCTGTGATCATCAGCTCAGCCGGTTAGAGCATGGTGCTAGTAACACCAAGGGTGTGGGTTTGGACCCTGTACGGGCCATTCATTTGAAGAGTTTGACTTGAGGATCCTTGTGGGTCCTTTGCAGCTCTTAATATTCTGTGGAGGAACAAATATAGGCAAAATGGAAGTCACAGGAATAGGATGATGGTTGAGAAAAAATCTCACTCCATTATGGAGCATCTTCTGTAGCATTTGCTTCTCAGAAGGTGTTCAAGGAGTGTGTGCAGCTAATGCCAAGGAAAGTTAGATCTGGAGCCATCAGGAAACACAAAAACTGGGAACAGTCAAAGTTTCCTCAGCAAAAGGTAGGAGTGTGCCAAGGATGGTGTGAGACACCTGCGGGAGCTGACAGGGATTCCTGCAGGTACTTGTTGGACAGCTGCTATTCAAAGCTTGAAGAGTTAACAAAGAACTGGTCTTGATGCTCAAGGACTGCCCCTCTGCAGTCTGTTGAATTCTGTGTCTTCACCTGGGCTGTAAATTCCTTTCCAGAATGAATGCTGGAGAGCTTAGCGGATGAGCAAGGTGAGAGAAGGGGGAAAAGAACGGGAAGATTAGGTTGAAGGATCAGGGAGGTAAATGCTCCTTCAGCCTGTGCTAAGAGAGCTATTTGCAATAAGCACGGAGGAAGAGGATCCTGTGTAGCCTCAGGTGTGTGTGCAAATCCTGTCTCAGCCCACGGAGCTCAGCTCCCAGCCCAGCTGCCTGGCCCTCGCTTCCCCCTTCCCTTGGCAGCACATGCTGCCTCTCCCCTGCCCCCTCTCCCTGCAGTTCCTTGTGACAGGCTTAGAAATCCTGGGACCCCTGATGCTGGAATGGCATTTTGGCCTAGCTGGAATTGTTTATAAGCACAGAGCTTTGATGCTGTCTCCAAAGCCTCTGGAGAGCTGAGAAGGGCTATTTTTCATGTGGTGCTTTTGGAGAATGCTATGGGAAAAGGTCAAGGGACAGAGTGGGAACGAGTAGGTCACATACTCATTGGTTTAGGGCACCACGACAACATTGGTTCTTTAAGATCTCAGAGCCTGCTTTGTAAAAATAAGCACCTCTCAGTGAGCTGCCTGGGAAAGAACAGGGACACGCCTCCCACAGCGGATGTTCCCGCGTTCCTCGCGGTTCCTTCTCTTGCCTTGGCCTTCGCTGTGTCTCAGCACCCCTGCGAACTGGGCAGATCCCACAGACGGTGTGCAGCATCCTAAAAAGCCTCTTTGCCTTCTGCTTTGACCTTTGTAATGCAAGGACATGTTCTGTAGGCAGGGGCCTTCTGCACCCAGCACAGACGGGGTCTGGGAGCAGTGCTGCAGGATCCCTCAGTCCATCCCGGTGTCACCGCCCTGGGTCTGTGGGCAAAAAGAGCTCAGGCCTGAACAGCTGTTTGCCCTTTGATTTTCCATGTTATCTTTCCCATTTAAATTGAGGTGGGGGGAAGCAGTCTAACAAGTCCTGTTTCCTTTTTCCTCCCTGATTCACACATACTACAACTACCAGCCGGAGTGTGGGGGCTACGTGAAGGAACAGGAAGCAGAGGGGTGAGGTGGCAAGTCATTTACATTGGAAATATAAGCTGAATGTGCATTTCCCTACTGCTGCCATCCATCACTCAGATTTCCTGTACGCTACAGAACAGAGGAATGGGGTTTGCTTGCTTCCCACTTCCCCCGGGAATGGAAATGCTCATTTGTTTCACTGCCTAGAAATGCTGATCACTCAAAACATTTATTGTTTCAGAGATACATGCAGTTCTGAAGCTGAATTTTTCAGCTTCCTCTTATCTGGTCTTTAGAAATGTCTTCAGCTGTCCTGCAGACCTGGGGAATTACTCTGCTCTGGTAGAGATGTAAAGGTGCTGCTGCAGTAGCACGGGAAAGCCCACAGGCAGCGGAGCAGATGCTTTGCTGCAGACCCCTGGCAGATACCCTCTGGTCTCCATCAAACCAGTTGCTTTAGCCTGTTCATGTGGTCTGGCACCTGATCCAGTGAGATGAGGTTTTTAGAGTCCTACATCCTGCTTGTCGTTGGAAACCTTTCAGTGACTATTTTATGGGGCTAACAAATCTGTTGAGTGAAAAGTATAGTGGGGAGTTCCATGGAGCAGTCAGATCAGCACATGTTCACTGTTCAGCTCTGTTGGAAGGGGTGGAGACAACAGAAGAAACAGAACCCAAAACGTGGAACTGAGGAATAGAAAAAGAAGAAAACCAGGAGGAAGCAGTAGGACAAACTGGAAAGTGAATGAAAAGTCTATAGCAAATAGCAGAAAATAACTCAGTGTAGAAGAATTCAGGTAGCCTTGCACACCGAGAAGGTAAAGTAAAAATGCCTGTGTATTCATTGCCCTTGTGATAATGTGAAGGTCTGGCACACTTCCGTGGTCTTTGATGGGATCTGGTCTCTGATTAAGAAACATCTTTCTTTCATTTAACAATCTCTCATTAGCCAAATTCTTTTCCTGCAGAGGACATGCTGTCTCAGTTCCTACATGGGGCACTCAGGCTGTGGACAGTTTGGGACTCATGGATAACCAAAGGGATGGGGCACTAAAACTCCCGTGTGACTCCTGCAGCCCTTGTTTGGTGTTGGCAGGGCAGCTTTGAAGCTTCTGTGGTGGCTGGGACTGGGATGTTGTTGGTATTCAGTTCAGTTGCTGTAATAAAGAGGCTGATGAGGCACCATGTCCTTGAAGCATGGTCGTGGCCAGGAAACCTCTCCTGGCTGTGAGGGCCTGGAGCTCTGTTCCCTGGGAGTGTGAGCTCAGCAGCTTTTCTGAGCTCAGCCACTGTGGATCTGGGCAGTAACTCGGAGGGGACCTGTCGGGAAACCCAAGGGCTGGAAGGAAATGCTGCTGATGACTCAATAGGCAGAGCTCTTCCTTCTGTTGATGTTGGAGCTGAGCCACGCAGACACATCCCTCCATAATTACTCACCAGTTACTTACAGTCCATGCCTTGTAACCACTGGCATTCTCGCGTGTGGGTTTGTAAGGCTCGAATCCATCCCAGGAAATCTGATATCACACTGGTGCTTGCAGCCTCTGAGAAGCCAGGATGTGTTTGCCTCTAGCATGAGGTGTGTTTGGCCCACGTGTCAGGCAGGTACAGATGTTGTGACCATGCAGACAAATCATGGATTCATTGCTGCGGCTCCGTCTGTTCTGCCCGGGAATGGCTGTGTGTGGGATTACACGCACGAAACCCCAGCGAGATGTGTCATTAACCGCTGGGTTTCAGCCTGGTGAGGAGCTGTGGGGTGTCAGTGGCCTGGTGTCCGGGGAGCTGTGCGATGGTTGGGTAGCACGAGAGGGGGAAGGGATGGGTTGGGATGACAAACGTCCCGCCAGGAGAGAATTCCCCGCGGTGGGCTTGAGCGCGGGGGACCCCTGGCGGTCACCGGGGGAAGCAGCGGGCTGAGCCCCGAGCCCAGCGATCTTTTCCATTCGCTCATTTCAGACATGAAGTCATGCGATGACTTCAGCTCGAGACATAAAGCACAGTTTCATCTGCGTTAACTGCAGTGAATAGTTGCGCCTTTTTTTCGTTTCTTAATGATCCTCTTGGAAATAGGGAGGTGCTTTGTAAAGCTGACACGTTTTCGATCCGTATTGATTGCCGTGTGATATTGGTGTATTTTGTTGCAACTGCTGCCTTATGCTGAGAAGTTCCTGCTTCAAACTCCTTGTAAATCTATTTGACCTGCCCTTGTGCTTCCATCCAGCCACAGTGGCTGCCTCTTCTCCCTTGCTCCCCACCAGCCCAGTGTAGTTGAATTCGGTGAATGCCATTAATTGATCTGATTCTTCCCTATGGGGGTGGTGAGACTCTGGCACTGGGGTCTTACAGACCCTGTGAAGCTGTGGATGCCCCATCCCTGGAAGTGCTCGAGGCCATGGACTGTCCTGGTTTAGTGGGAGGTGTCCTTGTCCATGGCAGGGCCTTGGAAGGAGATGGAGTTTGAGGCCCCTTCCAACCCAAACCATTCTGTGATTCTGCAACACCCTTATCCAATTTGCTAGCAAATGCACAGACAATCTGCTTGCTCCTACTGGAGTTATTTCTATGTAATTATTCTCTTTGCTGTGGCTGGCAGAGGGATCAACCCACCCATGCAATGGATACGTCCTGGCTCTGCAACAGCACTGCCTTCCTGTCCTGTTTGTGAGAACAGAGTTCTCTAGATTTTTCTCAGGTAACAACCAGCAGCAGGAAAATCATCTCATCTCTGATGCTCTTTATGGGATTTAGTCAGTGCCATTTCAGAGGCCAGGGACTGCGGTTTTCCAGGTATCTGTTGTTGTAGCTTGATGAGTGATAGGCTGGGAATTGGAAGAGATGGGCTGGACATCTTGAGGGGTGGCTTATTTTGGGTAAGTCGCTTTGGGCTAATCACATAGAGATGTGCAAAACAAGGATAATGGTCTGACTCACCTTTGCAAAAAACTTAGAGAACTCAGCTGACACTGCCTTTTTCTGCCACCTCCCAGCTCCAGCAAGGGTTCAAGACCTCCCTCAGCACTCTGACAACAGGAATTCTACTGGTCTATTAGGAATCACAGCAACATATTGCAGGGCTCTTCCTTCTCTCCCAGTGATGCTCAGTAGTTCTACACAAGTTACCACAACATCATCGTTGTCATCATTAGGTTGCTGTGTGAAATCACCACTTACTGTGTTCACTGAGTCAGCTCTTTCCTGCCTTCCACATTAGAGCTGACTGATCAAAACTAAAACTATCCTGCAAGAAAGTCTAGAAAGCTGAGATTTCTCTTCTGCCCAAATTCCCTTCTGCATTTTTATTTTTATCTGTCAGTACTCTAAGTAGTAAATTTTCCGAGGTCATGAGCTGTTACTGCATAAAGACAAGTTGCTAATGATGCTGTATACAAAGAGCTGATGGAAAGATTGGCTTAGAAGAACCACAGGATCCCAGGCAACTTCTGGATAAAGGATTCCAGTAGAGATTAGACCTTGAAGTTTATGTCTCAATCACATATGTTGGACCTCTTCATGAAACTTCCATCTCTCATGTCTGTAGGAGACAATGTGTATAAAGCAAGGGGTGGTTGTTTCTTTAAGGTCTCCCTGCGCTGCTCCTCTCTTGATTTTCCTGCTGACACAGATTTTCCTCTCTTGCTCAATTTCAGTGCACCTGCTCATATAAACTAGGCTGTGCTGAGTTCTCTCAAGCTGAGCTTGTGTATGGTAACAGAAGCAGCACCAAAAAGCACTTCCTAGACTGAGAGGAGTCATTGGTATGCAAGGAGAAGCCTGGCTTCAGCAGCTCCACAGGTTATCCATAGAAGCTAGTGAGGAAGTGATGATGTGCTTTTAGTTAAAGGTCAAGTCACCTGACATGGGAAAATGCAGGGATATTTTAGAGAGGCAGGAGTAGAACAGGAGGCTTCCATATCAGATCTAGGCATTCGCTCTGCCTTTATGTCATTATTTTTGTTTTATATACTCAGTGCAAACCTCTCTACCTATGCATGCTAAAGGCTTTGCACTCAGCTTCAGTATCACACAGGACAAGTTGACTTGAAATGTGAATTCCCACGTTATGTTCTACTCGAGCCTCCAGGCCAACCTGCCTTGTCTTAATCCTGCTTTAACCTGAGTTACGTAATGTGGGTTAGTCAGCCTGTATTCAGAACACATATTTTCTTGGTTTTTAAAACCCATTTTTCTGTAACCAGAAGGACTTAGAGATCGATAGGAAGGCCTTTGTGGTCAAATTTCAGGAAGCCAGAGTATGCCAAGTGGGAACTGGTTAGAGCTGTGGAGGAAGCTGGCAAAGAGCTGGAGAAGCCTGAGAGTTTGGGGGCAGCAATGTCCACTGGGCCTGTGCATATTTCCAGCTTGTTGTAGTTGTGATGAAAAACAGTCTCATAAAGTGTTTCTGTGGCAGGTTGTTTTGCCATTCTGCATGCCTGGAGAAGGGAGTTACTTGGTCAGAAGGATAGGTGCAGCTGAATTTATATCCAACTTCTGGAACACAGACATGATCCCTGGCAGGATCTTGTTCTTCTCAGCTTTCTGTGTGGCAGACTCCCAAAATGCACCTCCTGGCACGTTGCTGATACCGTTCTGTGTTGGTGGCTGTTCCCCGTGGCCCAGGGCTGGAGCACAGCCCCCAGTCTGCCCCAGTGCACATATGTGAGCAGGGCTCCAGAGCTTTGGGTAAGGCTGCTGTGATCCAAGGACGAGCCAAAGTGCTCCCCAGGCCTCGTGAATGGACACAGCAACTGTGGTGAGGTTCCAAACTGTACTGCAGGAAGCCAGGGTTCCTTGGAGTCTGGGTGGGGGCTAATCAATGTACATTCATCATTAATTTATGCATGTAAGGGGCTTTTGGAGTGGAGTTGCCGTGCTGGTTTTGATAATCCTAACTCTATCCACCCTGCCAGCTGCTGCAATGTCGTGGCAGTTTGTGTTGCTGCATGCAGAATTATGGTGCTTTTGTGGGAATATTATGTTCCCTGAATAGAGCCCCACAGAGCAATTTGCTTCATCCTTACAAACCCATCCAAATAACTGGCAGTGCCTTACAAATACAAAACAATTGAGAAAATAAATGTATTATACTGTACATCTGTGACAAAACAATGCTTTCATGTGCAAAGAGAGAAATGTGTTTGTTTAACTTACGGTCTCCCATTTGGAAATAAATGCATTCATTTAAATCAAAATGGGACGTTCTTCACTATTACAGTATTTTGCATGCCAGATGTAAGAAATATGCTGCTTGAGGAGCAGACAAAAACTTGAAGTGGTTGATCTTACCAAAAGCATGTATGTAGTGCCTTATTCTAGACCCTGCCTCTCTTCCTGCAGTGTGTCCTCTACTGGAGTGGGAACCTCCTGGCTTTGTGCATGAAGGATCTGCGTGCAAAAGCTTTGGGAGTGTGGCAGTCTGGTGTCCTGTTTGCACACAGGAGAGCTTCTTTTTCACCTGGGTTGTGCCCAGAAGAGAGTGCAATCAGCTGCTACACAGCAGAACTTTGCATTGCCATGATCATGAGGCAAATTCCCTGCAGGAGTTGTAGCAGTCCAAAAGATTTTTGATCCTTTACAGTTTTTGTGTTAAAGAAAGATTAGTTTCATTTATATGCAGCAGTGGAAGTGTTGGATGGGGAAACATAATCAATAAAATACAGGTTGAATGTTCCAATATTTGTTTTAAAAATGCGCCCCATCTTGTAATTTTCATCTTTTTAAATGGTTGAGCTCTTGTAATGAAAGTCTGCTGCATTTCAGTTTACACATAAGCTTAACATCATCAAGCAAAGTTTGTTCTGGGAGTTAACATTTGCATTTTTGAAAGCAGCAGCCTAATCCAGAGCAAAACCAGATGAGAATGTATTATAATATAGCACATTACCAGCTGTCTGTCGGTAGGTGTGAGAATTGTCAAAAAGGTGCTGAAATTTGATTTCAGTGGTTTTCCAAAGCCTGGAGTTTCTTCCAATTAAGTTTGAAGATCACTGCTACAAGGAGTAGGAGTTCCTACAAACAGGAATTCCAGGAATGATTATTAGAAGAGAAAATAGCAAGAAAAAGAAAATGTACACCTGATCTTTTCCAACCTGATCTTTTAATAATAGTACTAATAATTCTCAGACCACCTTCTATGCTTCTTGTTATTCCTTAATTGAAATCGTGTCTCATATTATAGATGAGAAGGAAAGAGGAGTTTCAGCCACCTGCCAGTGTTGGCTGACACATACTGCTCTGTGCTGGTGTTTTTCATGTGTACCATCAGGTCTGGGCAAGCATTTGATTGTATTTGTGTTTTAGTAGCTGGAGGGCCACAATTTGAGAATCCCAATTCAGCAAGTATAGCATTAATAAATACGCTTTAACTCAGCTGGAAAGCATCCCGGTCTGCATCTTCCCCATCTGAAGTGTTGTATTCATCTTACTGCTGTATCCAGCCAGCCACAGGACTCGTTACAGCCCGCAGGAAACGTCAGCTTTCTGAAAGCCAGCACCTGTGTATTGACTGATTGACCAGCAGGGCTGTGCAGCAAGGGTAGTTTGGCCTGGCTTTCTTTTTCCTCTGGATTGATTAATCAAATACTTCAAATAATTGCTGCAGTTGTGATTAATGTCAACTGCATAGCTAATCACCCAGGAGAATAAAATGACTCTGTTCGAAAAAAAGAAAGGCAAAATCTTGTAAATGAGTTAATTATTTACTCTGCTCACCTCTGTAACCTTGTTGTGCTTATAAACGAATAGAAATATTGATCGTGGAGCTGATTTTTGTGTTATCCATCTTGCCTCAGTTTAACTGGGGGGCTCAGTGTAACCCTGTGCGCTCCTTTTGATGAAGGACACGCTCCTTCTGCTTTCATTTGATATGACCTGTGAGAGCGGGGCTGCCAGGACCATTGAGGTGTAGTTGATCCCAGGATTTTTAGGGCATCCCTGTGTTAGCAGTTCCTACTCTCCATGGACCGCTGTGGCCCCTGGCAGCGGCACCTCCTTGGCCACCTCTCTCGGTAGCAGACTCTACCACCCAGTGGCTGCCGTTGTTAAAACAATCTTGTTTCCTCCCATTAGCTTCAGCTCACATCCGATTTTTCCATGATCTCGGTCTGCGCGCACGTTTCCCCGCCGCCACGGACAAGCAGCACTGTAATTGCAGCCCTGGCTGCTGGAACAGACCCCTGCCCTCGGCGGCGGGGGGCTGCGGGCTCGCTCACACAGGTGCCTGCCCTGCTCCCTCCCGTGGGGCAGAGACCCCAGTGCCTCCCCCCGGTGCCTCCCCTTCCCAGCACTTCTCCCCAGCTCATGCGGGACTCTCAAACTGACGAAAGAATGCCGGTTTTAGGAACATTTTCAGGGGCGTACCACGAACTGAAGGGACAGCAACACAGAAAGCTCCTCTGCTCTTATATCTACACAAATATAAGTAAAAGAACCTTTAAAGCCAGCTGCTGTTGCAGTCATGTCAACACCCTGTACTTTCATTTCCTTGCAATTTGGATTCCAGGAAAAGGCTGGGTGTCTCAGCTTTGGAAAGGCCGTTTTAGACACTGTCCAAAGACCATCAGCTTGTGTAACACAGAGTTGAGACAAGTCCCATGATGCACAGATACTGTTTGCTGGCCACAATGTCATGTTTTCCTTGCAAAAACTCAGTTTCAGGAAACAGGGAAAAGCAAGTGAACGGTTACTACACTATCCCTGCATCAGATGGAACCTGAGAGGAGGTTGTAGCCAGGTGGGGGTCGGTCTCTTCTCCCAGGTAACAACCAACAGGACCAGAGGAAGCAGATTCAAGACGCACTAAGGGAGGTTTAGATTGGCTATTAGGCAAATTTTTTCATCAAAAGGGTTGTCAAGCCCGGCACAGGCTGCCCAAGCCTGTGGTGGAATCACCATCCCTGGAGGGATATAAAACTTGGGGACATGGGTTAGTGGTGGCCTTGGCTGTGCTGGGCAAATGGATGGACTTGATGACTTTAGGGGTCTTTTTCAACCTCTACAATTCTATGATTGGGAAAAACTGAGACACCCCAGCACAGAGGAAACACGACGGCTTTCTCTCCTGCATCAGACTGTAGTGAGCACAAAAGGGCAGCAGTTTCTAGCAGAGCTCCTGAGGAGATGTTAATGTTTCCCAGCAAGGCAGACCACAGCTCCACCAAAGCATCCTGATGGCCAGACACAGGAACGAGTGTATTAGAGCCAGCCAAAGTCTTTGTGCCAGGCTCCATCATCAGTCCCTGCCCAGACACAAATTGTCTGAGTTGGTGCCGAGAGAGCCAAATTCTCTTCTTTTCTTGTCAGCAGGAGGCTGAGTTATATACGTAGCCTCAGGGCTATATGGACTTGGTACAGGCATGGCTGGTGCTACAAAGATAGAACAAGTAAAATAAACAAGAAGCATTTTTGCTGCTGGACTCAGTGGCTTGTAGGACTCAGTGCCATGACTTTGTTCTGATGCGGTCAATGCCAGGTGCCATCATGGGAACTTGGCTGCAATTCACTTGGTGAAACTTGGTATGTTTTCTTGTAGCTTTTGAATGTGGCTGTATTTTCTGGCAGCTGGGGAAAATGGCTTTGAAAAATAATGGTAGCTTTTAAGTCAAATTTTTGCCAGCGTTCACTCCATGCTACTAAAAGCCAATCAGTTTAAGTTCCTACTTGGCAAATGAAATTTCTGTCTTGCTGGCTGCTCTCGGTAGCCCAGTTCTCATAACTGCTACTTGTTTTTCACTCCCTTTCTTTCCTTTTAGTGTCTGGTTGAAGAGATGTTTGGTTGCTGAGGTGTAGAATCTGGTGTGGTTTGAAGGTACCTGTGCTTGGGCCTCTCTCCTTTTGTATAGGACCAGTCTTGCAGGAGCAGAGGAGAAAAGAAAAGCAAAAGTTGGTGAAGCTTTAGCACCTGCCTTGGGCACAGTTCAGCTCATGAAAACCACCAGTCCCTGCTCTCAGCAAGGCACCTGATTCCAGCTGTCCTGCCTGGACTGAGACAGGTGAGTAGTGAGGATCCATGGGGGAGCCATTACAGGCTATTCCAGGTGAACAGAAAAAGGAAAGAAGCAAAGCTGCCTGTGAATAGAGGGAATCAGGAGAGCAAGAAGTAGATGGGCTGATGAAATAATGCAGCCTTTAACTGTGAATAAGTAACAGCATCACAAGAGGCATTCAGGGCAGCAATTTTGGAGGGTTAAAAGGAAGGTTAAAGATTACATTTAGGATTAGGATTAGGAAAATCAGGACCCCTAAGGCACACTCAGTGAATGCTGAAGATAAAGGCATAGGCAAAACTGGCTCTGTCTGGAGTAACGGCTGGTAATTAGGTGTGTATGATACCCTTTATCATTTTTTGTATTAACACCTCTGTATTTAATATCTATCGGATGTGCATATATAATATACAATATCCATGTTATTAGCAGATTAGAGGTTATGCTGACTAATTCCTTGGATTTATGGAAGTGTTAGAAGTTGCTGAGCCAAGAAGGGTTTCCTCTGGCAGCTCTTTACATCAGCTCCTATCCAGGAGCAGCTTACACATGAGGCTTCCCTGTTGTGCTTGAGTGGCTGGCTGTGAATGCAGCCTTTGCTGAGGCCGTGGGTTTGGCTGGAGCTCCTCCTGCCTTCCCTGAATGCTCAGGGATAGTGCAGGCTGTGTCAGCACGCAATGCAGATGCTGGGGAATGAATGAAGTGGGAAAGGAAGGAGTGAGCCTGCCTCGGTCATCCTTTTCAGAGAGCAGAGGAAGGCATTAGCAGCCTCCAGAGGGAGTTTCACTGCTCAGCTGGTCCCTAGGCATGGGCAAGCGGTGCCTCAGGGAATCTTGTGATGGATGAGCCTGTTTTACTTAGTTCCATCGTGGTCCTTCGGAAGGCACTTGTTTCCTGTTTGGTTTGAAAAGATTGGGTTCACTGTTCGGTTATTTTGTGTGAGGGCATCAAACCTTGCAGAGGACGTGAGGCACCAGAACAAACCCCCTCCCATCTGTGCCAGGAGCCTGTGTAGCACTGTGCATGCCAGCCCTGGGCTCTGCCGTGGGGGGCTCAGGTAACCCCAGGGTTGAGACCGATCAGCTGCATCTCAAGAGCCACGTGTGTGGTGTGCAGATCCACTCACACAATCACTCCTGCCCACTTCCAGAGCAGGGACAGCTCTGCGGTGTAAGGGTTGACTGAGTTGTTTTGTAAATCTCAGCAATAAAAACGTGTCCACAATCACCCAAATAATGGAAGGAAAAGATGAGAGCATAAAATGATTATGCTGGTGAAAGAAAGGAGGAACTAGTGGAGTCTGAAAGAGATACAGGCAGGTGACCAATGGGCCTTGTGAAGCAGAACGAAATGCATTATTATTTTTAATGGAAATTCAGAAAAGGCTCTGTAGACACGCTGGGCAGAGGGTGAGTAGAGAAATTGCTAATTCTGTACTGTTGGAAGTGAAACCGGCTTTGTTCCACTGCTCAGGCAAATGGATGTGGCAGCTGGAAAGGACTATCTGGCAAGGGATGGGAGGAACCTCATGGGAGGATTGCACTTCACACCTGCCAGGTTTTCTTCCCGTTTCCACCACAGGAGTCCATTGTGCTGGTGTGACGCTCTGGGTCCCCTGCAGAGGATATGTCTCTGAAATTTCAGTGTGACGATAATTCCAGGCTCCTTCCTGCCCCTCCGGCTTGCACATCAAACCTGGCCACACCACGTGCTCCCTCTGGCTTACTTAGTCCCTAAGCAACCTTTCTGAGCCAGGCCATCCCCTATCTAGTATCCTCCCAGTGTGCTCGAGCCTTGCTGCCCTCAGAAAACTTCCTGCTTGTGGGATTTGTAATAAAAATATTAAGATCCCTGGTAAGCAGGTTAACTATCTCTTCCAAATTACAGGTAGCTAAAGCTATGCTTAGCTTCATGCACATAAATTAAGGGAAGGTTCTGATGCCACCAGCAAGGATCAGAACTGAGATTTTCACAGTCTCTGAGGTCTTCTCTCCTCTCCTTTCTTCTGGGTGGCGTACCTAAAGCTCAGTTTAAAAAATGACAATAGTGTCACTATTCCATGTGATGGAATGTCATTCAGAACATTCCCACTGTGTTTAGTGCTCCTTAGAAAATGGTGCCTATCATCTATTCCAGAGGCTAGAGAATGTGACACATGTAAAAAATAAAATATAATTAAAAACCAAATTAATGTGTGTCCATGGGGAGAGCATTCCCAAGAACGACATTTGCTGAGAAAGAAAGAGCATTTACTCTGTTTCAGGCACAAGTAGTTAAGGCACAGCACCTACCAAAAGCAGATCCCAAGGCTGATGGCTGGCCAAGTGGATAATGTAGAGGGGTTTAGGTGGTGATAGTGGTCTGTGATGGTATATAATAGAAAAGAGTGGTGGAGTTATTATTTCTGGGGGATTTAACCATCCCAGGTGCGTGACTTGGCACAACACAAGCTTTCCTGGCATGAAGTTGTGCTACACGTCTTGGAGGTGCTGAGGACTCCTGAACCACTGTGTAACTCTCCTGTGCACAGCTGCCCGCTGGCCAGGGGGTACAGGTGAGGGTAGCACAAACGTGTACCTCAGGGTGCACCTGATTACTTGTGCCAAGTCCTCTTTTACTGAGAGGCGCCTGTGCCACGATGGGCTGGCCAGTCTGTTGAGATGCGTGTTCTCATTCTGGCTCAGACAAATTTTCCCCATCCATGCCTGTGTAGTCTAAACACTGGGCATTCAGCCTGCCCTTTGTCTGGCATTTCAAGGGTCAGTGTGATCAGTGCCAGGGTCTTCATGGAGAAGCACCGTGCCCTGGTACAAAACCAGGAGGGTTTCCTTTCCACACACAGCTCAAGCTGGGTCTTTGGGTGACAGGACCAGTCACCTCCCTTACAGCCCACCAACATTAAGCATTTGCTTTGTAATTCCTGGTGCCCAAGACCTGATTTCTATGCAGGGTCTGTAGGGAGGGGAAGCAAGAACAAAAAGAGAGTGAGGTTTTAGGATTTGCTTTCTCAGTGGCACTTCCTTCTGATCTTTTGTGAGTGTGCTTGGGGAGTGCAGGAGTGGAGGGGATGCCAGTGCTTCGTTCAGTGCTGCAGAAGACTAATGGACCTTGACAACTGCAGCACAACATGGAAACTATTAGAAAGGGAGGACTGATTAAAGTCCCAACCATCCCAGCATTCCCCTGGGCTCTTAACCCCGTGTTGGAGCTGAGCAGCCCAGCAATGCCTCCTCCCAGTCTGCACAATTAACATCTCTTGTCACTAATTGATTCCTGTGGTGCTCACAGGACAATTAGAATTTAAATTGCCTTTTACAAAGGTCACGAAAACATGATAAAAGACGAATCTATTAGGGAGGATCACTCAGGAGTCTCTCTCCTTTTCCGCAGCACTGGCTGTTGGTTATCATACAGACATGAGTGAGAGGAGCTGGGAGAGAGGTTCATGCCTTGGGTTCATTTCTCGATTGTAGTTCATGGCGGAAGCTCAGTTCTTTGACTTGTGAATATTCTTGCACTGAAGATAGCATTTAATTTTTTACTGCCTCTTTTAGAAGATTTTGCATGTGTACGTGCTATGTCTTTTCTGATAAACTTGAAATGCTGGTTCTCTGCTTGCATCTTGAGTTTACTGCAGAGGGGAACCTACAGTGTTTGCAATGTGCGAGCAAAAGGCTTTCCTTTACAGGACAAAGGTGTCCTAGGACCGGCCTGTCTTGGTTCCCAGAGGGTGGCGGAATGGATTAAAACCTGACATGACTCCCTGGAAAGCACAGGAAGCGAGGGAAAGGGCAGCTGAAGTGCTGTCTGCACAAGGCTGCACTGAGGATCTGAGTACTTGGTTCAGCAGTAGTGTCACTCCAGCTTTCTGTAAGGTAGCGCCCAGCGGAGAGGTCCTAAAGGAGAGTGCGCAAATGTAAGTGTGTGAAGGCATCACTTCGAAGCCCATACTTGCAGCTTTCCACATCTGCAGCTGGTACTTCCAGGAACGGCCTGATGTCTTCAGAAACCTCTGGAGCTCACGCCATCACATCTGAGCTGGTGCAAACCCTGGGTACAGGTGTCTGTATCTTCACGGCTTGGCAGCTGTCTGCATTTTGCCTCCAAAGCAGATTATGGCAGTTTGGGGTGAGCTTAGAGGGGGGGCTGGTACATCGCTGGCTGGCACAAGGAATATTCGAAGTTGTTACACTTAGAGCAACTCCCCTCTGTCCCCCTCAAACCTCAACAGCGGGAAAAGATATAAAGCCTTGTGTGTCAGGGTTAAGGCAATGTCTTGTAACTGCAGCAAATCGGCCTGGCATGGATCTTGGCAGGTTACCTAACTCAACTGCCTTCTCCGAGGCAGGATCGGCTCTACCTGTATCCCTAACCTGTTATCCAGGAAACCTCTCAAACAATGCCTTTGCTGCAGTGAGGATTGGGATAGGGGGCAGATTACCTCCTGTAGAATTTAGCACATCTTGTTCTGACACACCTGGTCCTGCCTCAGAGCCAGCATTTTGGACTAGCTGTATTTCAGGCCTGGATACAGTGAAAAGCAGTCTTAAATCCTGCAGTTCAGTCATTTCTCTTCAGTCTTGTATGCCCCAAGTGTGGGGCTTGACAGGAAAAACAAAGTTTGAGAGCCACCACTGTGGTCCAGAACCCGCCTCATGTAACTACAGCAATATTTCATGTTGAGAGAGAAAATCTAGCCAGAATGTCCGATTGCCCATCCCATCCTATCCCAGTGGCATTCCCATTATAAAGAAAGCTGGCTGGCTATTTGAGAAACTCACGTCCTTTCCAAGTCCTGCCTTTGACTTCTTGCTATTCTGGTTATTGAAATTGATTTTGCGCTCCAGGCATGGGATTTTCCATTGCCAAGTTTAATGTCGGAGATAATAGAAATTATGTTTCCACTTGCACATAAATCTCAGGGCTGTTTGTGCTCAGATGACTGGACAGTAAGTACAGGTGAAATTGCTCCTGTGATTGTTTCAGTAAAAGTGTATTATTGTTGTAAGGTTTTATAAAGTGTGTTTAACTGGTTTACACATATTTCTAGCAGTCAACGAGTGGGGTTTTGTTGAGTTTTTTTTCTAGTCCAATAAATATAAACCTCTAAGCAGGCCATCTAATTTCTCTTCTTGACAGGGTGGTAAATCAGCTGGCTTTGGCAGTAGGCCAGAGAGTGNTAAACCTCTAAGCAGGCCATCTAATTTCTCTTCTTGACAGGGTGGTAAATCAGCTGGCTTTGGCAGTAGGCCAGAGAGTGAGCAGAAAGCCCACCCAGCAGTTGTGCAGTGCCCCTCTGCCATGCTTGCCCTGTAATTTTGGGCTTGGAGAAGCCAACCTGTGTGAAAAACCACAAGGATCTCTCTGCTTTTGCACACCTCCTCACGTGGGACAAGCATCAGGCTTTGTTCTGACTGCAGCACAGCCTGGCCTGCACTAAACCTTGCCATCATTAGTCAGCACACTTAGGACCTGGCTTTAAAACGCTTGGGAAGGAACAAGCAAAGGTCAGTCTCTTGAGCTTTAAGGGCAAAACAGACAGAGAAGGTTTCTTCAGCTCCCAGGAGCTGGTGGAGATAATGGTGTTAGTGCGAGGCCCACAGGGATCAGTCACGGAATTGTGGCCTGAAGGCACTCCAGCCTTTGGGGTCCCCCTGTCCTAACCCAGCAGCTTTTTCTGCTCCCAGGAGGAAGGACTTTTCTTTTTCAGAGTGCATGAGGTAATCTCACGCTTTACAAGGATAAAGGAGTGGAAGGAAGAACTCCAGAGTGATACAGGGACTGAAGCCTACATCCACTTCAGCTCCTGGCTCCTCTGGTTAGATGTGAATCTGCTCAGCTCTGCAGTCCTCACCTGGGTGACATTCCCGTGATCTGGAGGCCTTGGTCAGCTGCCCAAGCAGCTCTGTGTAATTCAGCCAGCTGGCTGCCACCCAGCCCTGCTGCCATCTGCTACCCTGTGCCTCTGTTGTGTCTGGGCCCTGGATGCCAAAGATGCTGCCGTAGCTCCTTCCTGAGGGAAGCCCAGACCCTGATAACCCAGGTGTTCAAACAATATTCTTCCCGCAACAGAGTGCCAGCCCCAAGCAGCCAGGGCATACTGTGTGTTGATTAGAGCACTGCAATGCCTGCAAGACATTTCTGAGGTGGTTTCCTACCTGTCCTGACCCCACATTCTGTCATGCTTTGCATGTCTTGTGTCCTTGGCTCAAGGAGTATCGTTAGTGTGTGTCAGGTAGTGCCCAGCATGGTGAAGCTTCAGCTGGGGCTGGTGTTTTAAGTATTGCTGAACAGTCAAAAATGCTGCACTTGGCTTATTTTTGTACTTGTATGCATTTGACAATGCTGCTTTGGTGTATTACATTGCTTCACTTCCAGAGATCTTAACTTTGGCCAGGAGCAAAGGGACTCAATTTATCTGTTCCTTGCCTTGCAGGGGTTTGGTGAAGCTCAGCTAGCAAAAACTTCTAAATTGCTTGGAGATCATTAGAGGAAAAGTGCTGTAAAAGAGCAAAATATTATTTATTAATGTGCCTCTGTCTTACAATGCCATAAATATCAAGGTTTTAATTGTGCAGACTTGTAATCTGAATAACTTCCTGGATTTTTTCCTTTGTTTTCTTCTTGGATTGCCTTGGTAAATAAATTCATGGAGCAGTCACTGCACAAAGTGACACACGGGAGTGGTGTTTGAAAGCCAGGTCTGTCAGATAGAAGGCAATGGGATGCCACAGTATGCCTTTCAGCTTTCCTCTGGCTGCTCTAATCTCTACTGCCTCACTCTTATCCTCTGCATCTAAACTTGCTCTCCCTCTGTCCTTGTTTAAAAGCTGGCCTTTGCTCAGGAGAGGAGTGTGTGACACAGTATTACGATGGTGAACAGAGACCTTACACTGCAAGGATCACTCCATCAGCCATATGCAGCCACTGATAAACTCCAGCCATGCCTGAAAATTTGCACTATTCCCACTTTTGGGCAGGAGATGAATGATGCGGCTGAAGGGCAGAGAAGGGAGAAATTCCCCCCCCTCATCCCGCTTCCGCTGGCATGGGGAGGTGGGAACTGGCAGTGCTGTGGGCCTGCCTTGCTCTCCAGACCATGCCAGCAGCTGTTGCAGCCAGTTTGAGGCGACAAGGATGGCTGTGAGCTGAATGCAGTTACTCCAGGAGGAGTTCGACCAGTCAAGATGCAGTTAAATATCTCTTGAGAAAGTGCTGAAGTCAGGGTTTTCCTCTGCATCTGAGAGCAGTCTCCAGGCAAGTGATATTAGGGGCATAATCAGCTGCCACCTCGCCCATCCCGCCAGGATTGGACAGGGATATTTCTCATACTTATCTCTGAGCCTGTGAAAAGGTGGAACCTGGTATTGCAACAGGCTGCTCTACAGAGGCTGATGTCAGATGCTGTGGCTGGTGGGATGATATCAAGTGAGCCACAAAGAATGACAGCAAACACTGCGGTGTGTGGGTTTAAAATTGAACCTCTGTGTAGTATTTCTAATGTGCAGAGAGGAAATTCCTTCCCCCTCTCTCTCAGTATGTCTCTCCCTTTGCCTGTTTGTTTTTAATTGCTCAGAAACATGGCAAGGCTCAGCCTGCTCCTGTTTTGCCAAGTGGATGGGCATCTAGCTGCTTACTCCTGCATTTCTAAGGTCTGGGATTGGCTCTTTGAATACATCATTCATAGGCCTCTGAGATCACCCCATTTTGTACAGAATTCAGCAGAAGCAGCAAGAGCAACTCTGTGTGTGTGTTTTATCACTCTTTTCCAGCTCTGGCTGATCAACACCAGGTTTAAAATGTTCGTATTGGCTGTCAGTGAAATGTAGAACTGGTCTGAAGACTTTCCTTTCTTCTGGGCTACAAGATATGAAGAGCACAGTGTTCTGCCCTCCATGTCTCCCACACTGCTCTCTGCTCCTTCCCAAGCTTACTATGGGGTTCTGAAGGCTGCAAGATAACAACTTCATATCAAATTCAAGGGGATCCCATATACATCAACATTACAAGGAAACCTTCAGGTTGGGTGGTGAGCATGTCTCCAGACAGTCCTAGGGGGCTGTGCCTCAGGTGTGGTGATCAGACAGCTCCTCTCTGGTCATCACCTAGGCATGGAAAAGAGAGAATATCCACTGTTATGACCTTCACACTGAGGTCATCGCTGAAATCCCCTGGTCTCCAAGGGATGGGCTTTCAGTTGGCAGAAGAATTTAGAACTGCATCTGACTTATCCCTCAGTTGTAGCCATCTGCCTTTTCTGCTGGCTCAGTCTCACTTCCCATTCAATTAGCAACATTCCCCAAGGGACTCAAATATGCCACCTGAGAGAGAAGGGGAACAAATGGTCTGTGCTTCGAGCGAGAAAAGGGAATGTCAAGTCCTAATTCAAGTGCTGTGGCAGCCTGGTCTTTCCTCATGAGATAGCACTTGCACTCTGTAGGAGAGAAAGTCACTAATATCTGCCAGTGACCTCCAGAGGGTCCATGAGCAAAGGGGAGCACATCTGCAAATGCTGAGGGCCACGAAATGTGCTCCAGGGGAACGTCTCCAGTAACAAGTGCCCATTGTTTGGGCAATATCACTCAGGCCTAGACCCTTTAACTATGCTAACAATCTTCTGCGCAGGGATCCATACGCTCTCTGTTTTGTTTCAAATATGTGGCTGAGGTTGAAGAGGTGCTTTTTAAGCATGAGGTCTTTAAAGAGCTGTTTTTATGCCTAAGAAAGGAGAGCCATGCTTCAAAGGTGTAGATGAAACGACATCAAACTGGAAAAGGAAGAAAACAGCACATTTCTTGACTCTACAAATATTTCAGAAGTATTTTGAAATCTAGAGAAACTCTGCACTGCAAAATCTGTTTTCCTCATGTATTTTGGCTGAGATTTCCAATTATTTTTGCGACATGACCACAATCTGGAGTCTGAAGAGAGAATGTGGCGGAGTGTGCTGCTGCATTCACTGGGCAAGCCTTGGGTGTTGCAGGAAGGACATGCAGATGAGGGTTCCAGAGGAAGCTGGTGTTCACAAGGATGCCCTCCCTGTACGTCCAGGGGCAATGACTGGACCTGGCCTGGCTTTATTGAGGATGTGCCTGGAATTCAAGAGTTGACTGAAACAAACCCTGATGAACAGCTGAATTCTGTCTCAAGATCCTCAGTGCAGAAGTGACCTCTGTGCCTTAAGCACAGGTGGGATGGCCCCTGGCCTGGTCTTGGAGCCTGTTGCTAAAGGGGTGGAGACTGGTGAGGGCCTTGCTGAAGTCTCAGTTCCTGCCTGGCCCGAGAGCTTGTGCAGACTGGTCAGCAGTGATCTCACCCTGTCCTGCCCAGCCCAGCTCTGAGCAGGCCAGGGGGCTCCAAAACATCTCTATATTCAAGTTATAAAAACTGAACACTCCTGCTTCCATGGCTTCTACTCCCTTCAACTGGTGGCTGGTGACTGATTCCTTTAGTGAGGGGCCTTTGAAGTTATTATGAGACTCATTAAGATAATTAAGTGAACCGCATGGTTGAAGCCGACCAGGAGTGCTCATGTGGCCACCTATGTTCACACTGGGGCATAGAAGGCAAGAGGCAGCATTTTGTCTGGGTTCTTGGGCAGATGCTGACACTTGTGAGCACACTGTGAGCAATCACTCTTGGTGATTGCTGTTGCTGGCAAAAGACCCGTGGGCAGGCTGAGGAGCCTGGTGGTAAAAGCTTCTGGACTAAGGAGTCTACCAGCATTCCGACTGTAGCTGAAATTAGTACCAGTCCCTTGAGTAAGGCTCAGCTTGGGACTTGCAGCACAGTGAGTGCTGCAGGCACACTCATAGTTATGGCTGGAATTAATTACCTTTATGTCAAAGAGCAGATGGAGTAAGGCAAGAGGGAGAAAGTGAAGGGGCTGTGGGACAGATCTTGTTCTCTCAACCTAAAGATCCCCGGAAACCTATGTGGTTGCTGTGGCTGTGTTCAGCTGAATGGGTGCTTCAGAGGAAGACAGCAGAGCAAGGGTTAAGGTGATGCTTTAGAAATCCAGTGTGGGAATAACAGGGGCTCTTAAGATGGGGACTAAATTGTAACAACAGGCTTATGTGGACAAAGCCAGTGGGGAGACTTCATTTCACCAGTGCTCAGGAATGGAAAAGAAATGAAAACTGGCACATGATTCTGTTTCCACTTATGAAGCGCCCATCTGCCTTTTTAAAATTCAATTTATGGGAATGGTGAGTAAGGCTGGGCCAGTTCGTAGCTATTAGATCCATGCCATTAACATCCCAGCCGCTGCAGAGTATCAGTAGCATGCACGGGGCGAGGGACATCTCTCAGGCAGGATTGGCAGAAATTGATATTAATAAATGGATCTAATATTCTTAAATTTGTATTCCTTCCTCAGCCTTGCAGCGACCCCAAAGGGCAGGAGAAATAATAAGTAAAGGCCTAATTCATTATTTATAACCAGGCAAACCAGGGAAGTAACTCTGGGAGATTACCTGGATAACCCAGCATTAGCATCTTGTTTCAGATATCTTTATTAGGACTCAGGAAAGGCTTCTGGGAGAGTGAAGACAGCACAGTAAATTCATGTGCTAGCCTTTGGCCCTGCCTGGTGCCCTGGCCTTCTAATTTACTTTGGGACGTGTGCGAGTTTAAGAGAAAGATAAACACCTTTGGGTGAAGAGAGAGGAAAGGAGGCTGAAGAGGGGCAGTACCATTTTAGGCTGCTTGGAGTGGATTTCAGAGTGAGGTACTCCTCAATCTTTTAGACTGTTTTGCAGAATGGAAAGAATAATACCACATCCTGGAGATCAGGCTGATGACGTTAATGTTTCTGTGATGCTTTGAAGTTAAAATACATTAGTTCTTCTGGTCCAATGTCTGTTATTCTTTCTCAGGGCAGGGCCAGCCTATAGGCCTTTTGAAAAATTATTGCCTTACTGTCCTATGCTTTGTTGTTCTTGTATATGGTATGTGGATGATTTTGCAGATGGAAGGGACCAGTTGCTGTCTGAAGGTTGAGAAATATTGTCCTCACTGGGTTTTGGTTTTTTTTTTTTTTCCTGCAAAGGATTAGAATGGTCTCAGGTTGCAGGAATGAAACCAGCTAAAAGGTCACAAATAAATTTTTGTGAGAAGATATAGATGAGAGTACCATGGGACAGAGGGTGAGATCCTTCTTCTGGGATTCCCAGCCCAGCTTTGCAGATGTAAAATGTTTGAATAAGTTATGGGAGAAGAATTTAATGTGTGTTTAGTCCTGATAATGCCTTCAGCTCTTTATGCTTTGTTGAGCAGCCCTTTATTGCATGAAGAGGTTTGCTTTTGTGTACTAATAGCAAGGAAGATGGGACACACACTCCTTGGAAAAGTCATGGGGACTCCCCTCTGGATGACTTTTTGATTGGGACTGTTCCTCATCTTAATTCTTTGCATTCATTGTTGGTTCAGGTCTGTGGGCAGGCAGTTCAAGAGGAGCAGAGCAGGCTGTCAACAGTTAATAGAGTAGCAGTGCAACTGCTTTGCATTTATATTATGCCTTCCCTCAGAGGATCTCAAAGTGTTTCCAAATATTAGTTAATCCCCACTAGACACCTACCAGGTAGGTACAGTCAATAATAAGCCCATTTTAGATGAGGAAGTCTGAGGTGGAGCAGTTTAATGGTTCTGTAACAGATCAGTAGCAGTGCTGGGAATAAAGCCCAGGACTCCCAGATGCTGCTCTCTGGCTCTGATTCACTCTTCTTTGCTTCTTTTTCATCAGAATGGATTTACCCATCCCTAATATAAAGCAGATCAGATCACCTACCATGTCTGCTTACACGAATTTCCTTTAAACGCTAGCTGTCAGTGGGCCTTTTTGTGAAATTACACACAGAGAAAAGAGGGAATATTACCATCTGGGATATCATATCAGCACTTCTAGAGATACTCGGTACAGGATGTATCCAATTATAAATGAGCCAGAAGCCTACAGTCTGACAAAAGCACGTGGAATCTTATCAGCAGCAATGAACAGTTAAGGAAAGGAGAGTAGCAGGATTATTAACCCTCATGAAATAGATTCTGTCTTCCAAAAGGGAAAATAATAATGTCCAATACTGAAATAATTAACAGAAAACAATTTGCAACACTTAATTAAATGACTTAGAATATGCTAATACAGAGTTAAGACTGCACAGAGGCTTCTGCTACACTGCATGCTAAGTATGCAATTTTCATACACGCATAACTTTGTTAAATCAAAGCCCAACTTCCTCCAATTTAGGAAAGCGGAGGCTCCTCATTGAGGAGCCATGTGTCAGGTCTCAAGCACCAGCCATGCTTGCTGGCTGGAAGGCTTTCGAGATTTGCTGGGGGCATTTTCCCCCCAAAGTGTGCTTTTCATCATTCTGTAACTCACAGGCAGCTGAAGAGGTTTTTCAGAGATGATTCAAAACTCTTCAGTTCTGGGAACACATGAAATTCTGCAACAGTTGTTCAAGAGTGTGTTGCAATGGCCTGGGAGTGAGAAGTGTCTCCTGGCTGTAGCTGCTGAGGGTGCTGCCAGCCCCACCTGTAGGAAGCCTGTCATGATGGGGATTGCACTGCTGCTACAAATTGTGCCTGGGAGCCCCGGGCACTGGGCTCTGCCAGAGCCGTGCTGTGATCCCGACATCCCTGCTACCAAACGGCACTGCAATGACTCAGTCTTTATTGTTATGGTGCCAGTTCTGTGCCACTATGTGTGACCCAGTTGTCCCACTGGCTGATGGGGCCTGGTCATTTCAGCTAAGGGCTGGCAGGAAAGAAACACCCAGTCTTTTCCCTGGAAAAGGCTTGTGCTTGTGCTGAGAGAGGGGGATGAGGTCTAAGACTCTTTTGGGGGGCCTCAAAATGCTCTCTCTGCCTGTCAAGGAGTGCAAGCTGTGGCCTGGTTCTGTCCTGTGCTGTGTGTCATGGAGCCAGCTCTGTCACAGGATAGTGGTGAATGAGGGGTGTCCTGTAATGTGTCTGTGTGAGTGCTGATAAGGTGACAAAACTGAGGTGGGACTGAATCGGAAATGTTCTCTGTGAGCAGAGCAGGAAAACATGCTGCTTGTCTCTCAGGATGAGGTCCTTTCTGCTCCAATCACTGACAAAAAGGAGCTGATAGGAGAACATTTTAAATCTGCTTTTGCTATCTTCTTTTCTGGGTTTCCTCCCTTGCCAGCACAGAGGCTGGAGGTGCTGGTAGTGGATTGCCTGTGTGCATTTTCTGGTACCAACCTCCAAACATTACCTAGTGGCACATAAAATGTCCTAATAATCATCATTGGGCAGTGTGTGCTTTTTGGAACCTGCTTGCCTTGCGCTGAGAGCTCTGGGGTTTAGATTTGCTTTCTCAGTGGTGAGGAGATGCCATTCACCACAAAAGCATTTCCAGAAAAATAGGTCCCCATTTCCAAGTGAGCCCTGTTCTGGCTAATGGTATTTGGAGTCCAACACACCCCCTGACGTTTGCAGGGAGTGCAGAATGCTGGAGCTGATGAGCATACATGAGAGCAGTGATGTTATTCCGGAAAATGCTGTTAAAGACAGCCCAGGAAACTGTGCTCTGGACACGCCAATATCTGCTTTGAGAGGTGATTCAGGCCTTTTAAACTGATTCCTGATATTGCAGATTTCTCTGCTGAGAGCCCCAGTGGCATTCCTTACATCTGCTCATCTTTTCTGCCCAGAGGTAGCTGCTAAACAACTGGTTGTAGGCTTGGGATGTGGGAATAGGGGGATTTAGTTAGCAGGGGTGGATTGAACTGAGTAGCACATGAGTGGAGGGCTGGGGAGTTTCCAGGATGAGCTTAAACCCCTGCTCGTCCTCCTCTGCTGTTCACAACACCCAGGCTGGCTTCAGCAGGTGGGGACTGTGGGAGAAACATGACAAGAGTGTGGGAAGAGGGAGATACGGCTCTTGTGCTTTCTCTGCTGAGCTCTGTGCTTGCTTTTTATTCCTTACGAGAAAGTTGGGAGAGAAATTCCTGCTCAAGTCCCAGGCACAGGGATTTTTAAGAGAGGACTACAGTGACAAGAGGGAGAAGAACACGTGAGAATGGATTTGAGCAGCTCAAATCCACGTGACCCAAAACAGAAGGCTCTGGCTCTAGCACAGAATGACTTATTCCCATGCTGCCAGAAGGCACACTTTGGAGTACGCTATCTGCTGCTTCCTGGCTCTTTTAAGGCTGAAATGATAGAGACTCCTCTCCCATGGTAAATGATGGCTGGGCTTGCAGGCTGTTTGGTGGGTCTAACACATCCTAAGTGCAGGTGCTTAGGTAAATATTGCCTCTTCCTCGCCTGAATCAATACCCGCGCTGATCACTTTGTAAACGGATGCCTTTTGATGAGAGAAGAGGGTGCAGTTTGCCATTTCACAGTCATTCTGGAATATCTTTCTCTTCAAATTGTTTTGCTTTTATGGGACTCTGGCCTGTATTCTGCAAATAACCCTGGAATTTTAAATAGTTAAATGGAGTTGGCCAAATTCTTCCCTTGGAGATGCCCATGTGGTTCCCATGGCATTGCTGAGAACTCAGAATGCATTTCTGAGGACAAGCTTAAGCCCAACAGAGCCATTTCACTCCAGGCATAACACTGTTCAAAGTCAATGGAAGCATGATTTGAGCACATCGTGTTTGTATTTTTACAAGTGTTTTTCTATATTCCTTTATTTCCAGGCTAGAATCCAACTATGTGAATGCCAGGCAGAAAATTGCTGTTTTCTTCTTAACCCTTGTTTTCTGTGAGCTGTGCATGTTTTTGGGGAGGGCTTGGATTTCTGGATATGTTAAGGTTATCTGGATTTGTTCCTACTGAAGCTGGCTTGTAATGTTAGCTTCCCAGTGGCTAAATAAAGCTGGAGTGGAATGCCTTGGAAAAGTCTCATTCCTGCCTGAAAAAGATCAGTTTCTGACCAGTTAAAATCATTTTCTTCCCAGATTAGCTGTCTGAGGTCAGCTCTAAGTGCTGGTAGCCCCATTCTCTTGGCTTAAAGCACCCACTGCCTTAGTTCCACAAGGTTATGCACATGATTGCCAAAATTTAATTGGCATGTGTTAAAAGTTCTTTGAGGGGAGACACTGTCTACTTGGCCTGGGTCAAGCTGTCTGTGGTAAAAGTGTCCATCCCGGAAATGGCACCTGCAGTCCTGAGTCTTTCATGTTTGGTCTCTCTTGCTGTATTGTGTATTCAGGGTTTTTACATAGTTCTCTGTGCTGAGATGCTGTGGGAGCTTTGTGGCCAATTGTGGGACAATGTGTCTCTTGAAAGGAAACTATGAAAAGGCTTTGGAAGGCTACCAAGATGGGAGCGATTTGGAGCGCGGAGAGGAAGCAATATATGGCATCTCATCTCTGCTCACACCCACAACCAAAATGTGTCCAGACTGGGCCTGAGAGCTGTCTGTGGTGACAATGGGTGATTTTATGCTAAATCCTGGGTCAGAGGGAGTGCAATGTGCACTGTGTCCGTGCTTTATTGCACAGCTCTCCCGACTCCACTTAAATAAGTTTGGACCTATCTTGGGAATTGGTGTAACACCTGTGTGGTTCTGCTGGGAGAGCAGTTTAGGATGAGCAGAACCAAGGTAGTCAGTGCAGTTGGGCATGTACAGTGTGTCTGGGCTTGTGCAGCAAATCCTGTTCTTGGATATTAAAAAAACCCACTCTTGGCAAATTCATCTGTCTCCCCAGCAACTGGCAAGATGACAGGAAAATTGGCCAGGCAGATTTCCAACCAGCTTGTGGCAACCCTGATTTAAGATGAATATTCCCTGTCAGATTTATTTAGAAGCTCGAAGTAGCTCCTTCCTGGTCTCTCCTCATCCACTTCTCATTGTTTTGCTGTCTGCTTCTCAGCATCTTATTTTCTGTTGATTTAAGGCAACCATTGTTTAGGGTGAGTGTAACCTGCAGTTACACAGCATGCCTTGTGCCTTGCTTAGTGTTCTGTGCTCACACCATTTCCCAGAGGAAAGGCTCATGCCTTGGGAATATCCCTGCCTCCCTGTGCCATGATACTTCTGGGGTGGGCTTGCACTGGGTGGCCGAAGCGCAGTTTTGGGGGGGACCTTGCTCTCTGCAGGACCTCTGGGCTGGCAGTGCCGGTGGCTGGCGGGGCAGGGAGGGCAGCTCAGAGTGCTGCTCTGCTGTGGGGAGGTGCCCTGGCTGCAGAGACCTGGGGTCGCTGTGCCTTTGCAGTGCTGCTTTGACAAGTCAATGGGGGCATTTAAATGCTGTGATAACTGAGTGTGGAGACACAGAAATGCAGCCAGTTCTGCCGGAGAGGAGCGGCTGGGCTCTTGGCCTGTGCTAATAATAGAGCTGCTGCAGCAGGAGCATGCACTGAGGCTGTCTTCCTCCACAACCTTCAAGTTTTTGATTGGTACACCTTGTGAGGTTTCCTAAGTGAGGTGTTGAATGCTGCAAAATGAGTTCCAGACTTCTGACTGGAAGTGGGCCTGCTAATACGATTTCAAAATAATTCCTGGGCTTCCAGGGGCATGAGGAGCACTGGCTGAACCCTCGTTGTGTAAGCTGATACGGAGGGGGGCTGTGTCCTTTTGAAACCACAAAACTGCTGTGCTTGCCCCATGCGATTTCCTTATTGTTCAGCCTGAATTTAGGCCCTCAGGAAAATGCCGGAGATGCTCCACTGACCTCCTTGCAGTACATCCCAGAGCTCCACAATCTGATATTAATTACAGGGAGACTCTATATTAAAGCAGAGATTTGCCAAGTTACCATAGGGTTTTCAATACTTGATTCACATTAATTTAAAGTGGAATTTAGAAATCCTCCCCCAGCAACTTTGGAAATCTCATAAAAGCAGAAATGATGAATTTTGCTGGATGTGCCCTGTTCAGCCAGGGAGCTATCTAGTGGGCACCCGGTTGAAGTAAAAAGGGTTGTCCGTGTTGCTTAGAGTTTGCTCTGACCCTGTTTTTTGTCTTGTGCCCCCCACCTGTGGGCTCAGTTCTATTGCCTGTAGCTCTGCTGCTTTGTAGAGTCCCTAAAAAGTTGTGATGCCTCCGTATGCAGAGCCTGATTCACCTCTGTTGGGGGCTGAGGAGG